>PVHY01021475.1:0-23821 GCA_004024945.1 Uropsilus gracilis
CACACACACACACACACACACACACACAGAGAGAGAGACTCACACACACACACACACACACACTCAGATGCCCATTGCAAGCCCAGGATAACACCTGTGTTTGTGACTCAGCAACACATGGGAAGTTCTCACAATCTCTTCCCTTGGTTTCATTAATCTACTAGGGTGGGTCACACAATTCAGGAAAACACTCATGTTTTCCAGCTTCTTAAAGGTGACAATAAAGGATGCAGATGATAATTAGATGACGTGCTATACTGGTCAAAGGCCGGGAGGGTCCCAAGTCCAGGAACCTCTGTTGGGGTGTGTCACCCTGGTTTAAAAATGTGATTCATCTTTTTATGGAGACTTCTTCATATGTGGAGGGTTGTTTGATAGCTCAGGTCTAGTCCTCCCTTTTCCAAAGAATAGGGGTGGCAGAGGATGGAGGCTGAAAACTCCAAGCTTCTAGTTAAGACTTATTCTCTGTAGAGGGCAGCCCCACCCAGGAGTTCCCATAACGTTGGTTCATTGGAACAGAAGATGCTTCTACCATCCAGGAAGGATAAGGCATTTCAGGGGCCACATGTTAGCAAGTGGGGTCAAAGACCAAACCTTAGAGACAGAGATGTCCCGAGAGCTCTTACCACTTAGGTGATCAAGATCCCAGAGAGTTATGTGTCAGGGGCTGGAGCAAGGCCCAATATATGGCTTCTCTGTTAACTCTCAACATCTGGTGCTCTCTGGGCCTTAGGACTGTGTTTCCACTGCTGTGTTGTCAGCCCTGCAGAGTGCTCCCATCTCTAGGAGATGCTTGATAAAGAGGCCAGTGGAAGAGAGATTAAGAACCACCCAGTGGGGAGTCTCTGCCAGAAGTTTGATGATGCTGCCTGGTAAAGTGGTACAGTGAAGGAGCAAACAGCAGGTCATCCAAACACATGGTATCGGGAGACTTTACCCCTGCTTTTGCTTGGATAACTCACAGGGTGAGAGGGACAGAGCCCTAGAGAGTCTGATGTCTTCTAAGCAGGAGTGGATATTAGGGGGTGAGTATGGGAGGGGGAGAGGAAATAGGGTGGTGTTGGGAAATGATAATGCCCTCCCCTCACCCTTGCTGCTGTGCTTAGGGATCCTGGATGCGAGGATGCAGTTCCCTACTCTTGGAAGGCAGCTATGCTCACCACTATACCACCAACGTTCACTAGTTCCCTACTCTTGGAATCCCTGCCTTCTCAGTCACAGATGGAGAGGCCCAGAGAAAGTGCTGGAAGCTGTCTGCCTTTGTTTAAATGGAATGATTCTGCCCACCCCTTGCCAAGTAGCAACCATGCTGACCTTTATCGCTTGTCCTTTTCTGCTTTCACCCCATGATCCCCAAGCTTGCCCTTTGAAATGATGTCTCTTCACTCTTGTGCACAATCCAGTGTGTCTTCAAGGGCTCCTGTTCCCTGAACAGTAAACTGGCTATTCCAGCACCTGCTAGGAGGTCAATGTCCAGCTCTGCAATGCAAGCCCCAGTTTCCACTGGCTCCTGGAGCACCCCCTGCAGGGTGGTGGATGGGGTTGCCTTGGTCAGCCCACTGTGGATGGGCTGAAAGGTGCTTTGGAAGGGTTGAGCCCTGCTCCCCCAGTGTTTGTTTCTCTGTGATCTTAGTTTTGGGGGCTTGGGTGCTGCAGGGCGCCGGTCAGCAGTCCTCTGTCCAAGCACTAGTCTCTTTTCCTTGACCTTCTCTCCTAGGTTCAACCATGACCTGGGGCCTGAGGGCAGGGCTGCCCACAGCCAGGCCTCTGCTCCTCTTGCTCTTCCTTTGCATTTTGAAAGCTGATTACCATTATTTAGCTAATTCTTAAAATCTTAGGATAAGGAATTATTTTACTAGAGTAATATGGTTTTCTTGACTTAACTCAGATTTTAGATAACAGAGTAGAATTTCAAAGGAAAGACCTGCAGCTCAGATTCTGGAAACCACCTCTGAGCCTCAAGGTTGGGCTTCATGCTTGCTTCCTGCTGGCATCTAGGCAAACAAGTTGGGTTGCAAAGAGCAAATTTCCTCTGAGCCATTGAATTCAAGGTGATGGGAAATGATGACAAATTATTGTCGAGACAGAAATAAGTTGCCTGCTTAACTTGCACTCTTTTTTTTTCCTCTTTAACCAGAAGCCCCCTTTTAATTCAATTTTTAAAAACTTAATTTTTTTACATCATTATTCATTTTTTCAGTATTTGATTTTTCCCTCAGCTGTAGTCTCCATAGTTCTCCTGTCACCACCACGTCACCCATTAACACTGACTTGTAATTTTGACAAAGCCATTGTGTTTTCAGCTTCAGTTTTCTCTTAGATCAGATAGTTTCCTAACTGCCTAGAGTTTTACTAGTTGTTTCTGACCATGATTCCTGGGAGTACAGCAGATACCTCTCTTCTTTCCTTGAGTGTTGCCTCCGAGAGAGACAGAGAGAGACAGAGACAGAGACAGAGAGACAGAGACAGAGAGACAGAGACAGAGACAGAGACAGACAGACAGACAGACAGACAGAGAATGATGAATGGTGTTAAAATCCAGCAGTGGTTCTCCATTGCCTGATGGAGAAATCCCAAGTTCCAGAGGAGGGTGTCAGGATTGTCTCCCAGCCCAGCCCTTCTTCTAGTTATTCTAGCATTCTCTTTCTCATGTGTCACAGACAAGTCCTTCAAAGCATGACCCAGGTCCTCTCCACTGTTTCTCTGTGCAGGAATTTCACTCACACCAGTGTTCATCCCACCCAGCTCCTGATGCTGCTCACTTTTGCACCACCTTGTCCATCTGCTTCTTGGTCCCCTCAATCTTCTTTGCTAGCCTTTCTGTCTTCCAGCCACTTTTTGCAATAGTGGTGATGTTGCCTTGGTTTCTGCCTCGATGGACACCTCCTGGGCAGGCAAGCTCTGCTGGGCAATGCCAGCAGAAACCCAGGTTTTATGGAGCCTGGGTGTACCAGTCTTTACTTCAGCTGTCTCCTGGGTATCTTCACCAGAATGTTACATAAGCACTTTCACCCCTTTTTGACTCAAATCAACTCTTGATTTGATCCTGGAATCTAGTCTTCTTGCCCTCATTCTCTCTTCTAGTACATTCTGTCTTCATGCATGCACAATGATTGGACTTAAAATACTAAAAGCTACTTACTATACTAGAGATCACCTTGAACCCCACTCTTTTCCCTGTTCCTCTGCCCCAAGCCCACTTGGTCACTATGTCCTGTGATTTCTGCTTTCCAGACCTTTCCAGTCTGCTCTGTGTATCACCAACTTCAGGAAAGGAGAGAGGAGAGAGGAGAGGGAGAGAGGGGGAGAGGGGGAAAGAGGGGAAAGAGGAGGTGGGGAGGAAAGGAGGGAAGTGGAGGAGGGGAAGGGAAGGGGAGGGGGAGGGGGAGGGGGAGAGTGCAGGAATGAGAGCAAGAGCAAGAATGAGAGCACTAGCCAGCAACAGAAATTCCACTGCCTGATGGAGAAACACCAAGTTCCTGAAGGGTAACAGGACCTTCTACCAAGCCTGCTTTATCTACTCATCACAGCTTAATGTCAATCCCCCATGTACTTAGAGGGGAGCCACTCCCCAGGCAGTGCCCCCCAAAGTACACTCAGGCTTTGTCTACTGTAAGCCTTCAGCTCCAGCTTTATACTCTCACCTACTCTCAGCTTTCCTTCGGGTTACTCAGCCCACCTGGGCACCCTCCCCCTCATGCCCACATAGGGCTGGTGTGCATGCTCAGTTAGCACTGAAATTCACTACAGGACCAATTGGAGCTCCTTTCACATGTAGCTGAACTACTGAAAAAGGAAGGACCTTGTTTTATTTCTCAACCTCTTGGTGATCCGATACAGTACCCAACAGAATGAACTAAGGAACTGTTTTCTAGCTCCTGCTACTTAGTTGGGACTTCAGGAGTGGACCGTGTTGTTGGGAGGGTTTACAAAGGCCAAGGTCCTGAGTGTAAAAAATGCTCTTTAAGAAAAATCACTTTGTGGTTAAAAATGACTGGCAAGTTAGAAAACTATAAAGTAGAGCAGGAAAGGGAGGACTGGATCGCTTCTCTTGGCTTTGCACTCCTGAAAAACTTGTCTCAGCTGTGCAAGAGCAGAGGGAAGTGCAGGCAGAAATCCCCTAGTTTCTAGTGCGGAGAGAGACATGTCCAAGGTCCGATCTGCTTTAAGGCAGGAAAGCCAGAGGGATAAAGGATCTTCCCTAGCAACTGGTCCTTTTGAGTGTGGAAGGATTGCTGGGAGGTGATCACACCCTCAAGTATGTTGCAGTTTTGGTGCCTAACCCCAACAGATTTTCCCCAAGCCCAGAAAGCACTGGCAGGATGCTGTGTTCTTTGCAGGAGCAGGGAGGGTGGCAGGTACCCCACTGACCTGGGATAGTACCAGGGGTCCCTCACAGGTAAGGATGGTACTAGTTTGGGGGCTTGGTGTCCACCCAAAACTGCCCCTAAAAAGCACCTGTGGGTCCACCTGTTCTGTCAGTGCCTGGAGGTGAGAAGCAAAAAGCAGTTGTCAGCAGCCTCTGAGATGTATTCCAGAAGTTTTTTGGGTTAGACAAAATCGAGACCTTAATTTCACAAACACCCCCTTTGCAGGAGAGCAGGTAACAGACTCCAGGAGGAAGGAGCAGGTGGTCACCACCTACCATTGCTGACCCCCAGATGTCTGCATCTCACAGGTTGCCCGCCCAGGGGATGGCCTCTTCAAAGCTGGCCTCCATGTGGGCAGAAGGAAGGTGACACACACACACACTTGTGTCCGCTGCATTCTGCTGCCCACCGCATCCTGCTGCCCACCTGGCTCCTTGGAAGCGACCCACGGCCCAGACAGGCATTTCAGATGTGTGTCTGGGAGCAACCCCCACCATTTCCCTGGAGAACTCTAAAAGAAGGACTGCCACGGGCAGCCCTGAGAGCCCTGTGCTTCCAGTCAGGAAGAGCAGCAGGGGCCAATCACAGAGGTGTCCGACAGGAAATGACATTCTCTGGAGTCAGATCTTTTTGCTGACATAGCTACGATATTTGAAGGGCATTTTCTAAACAGCACCACCAAGGAGTCACCAAGTTCTAGGACAAAGGTATGTGGCCTGGGTAGATGGACAGTGCTCTTACCCTCCAGTCTCCACTGCATTCAGGCCATGGTCCTCTCCCCCACCCCTCCAGACTCCAGCTTGGAAAGAAATGACATAAAGGCAACTAGACCCAGCTCCCCAGACAACCAGCCATGGATGTCCTGAGTGTGGAGGCCGAAATACTGAATACTGGAAACTTGAGGAAAAGATGTTTTATGGTTCATTCCTGCCGCCTTTCCAGTGTGTGTGCATGTGTGTGTGTGTCCAGGCCAGCCCAGCAGGGGGTTTGCACCAGGGGTCTACTGAAATAATGAGCAGTAGAGATGTGGAAGAGGAGATGGAAAATAGAGGCGCTGGCCTGGCTGAGTGATAGTAAAGGGACCATCAGTCCTGGGGTTCTGGAGACTGGTTTGCCAGGGATCCCAGCTACAAAATGGCAACTCCCCATCACTCTGTAAAGTACTGGCTCAAAGGGGGGGGGCTCCTATTTTCTCTTTGGCTATAGACAGTTGAAATTCCAGTCTCCAGCCTTTGTCACATTGCTATGTGCTCAGATTATTTTAAAGGTAAGTGCTGACACTGGGCTTGATTTTCATTATAAACTTGCTGGATGTGATGAGCATGTGTTGAACAACACTGTGCTAAAGAGGTCTTTCTAAGAGGATGCTGGGTTGAGAATTATTAACTTACACAATTTGGAAACAGTTCTGAAACCTGTTGCTGGAGCTGAGGATTCTGGGAATGGTTCTGAGAGTGGATGGGGGAGAGTGACAGGAGTCTCAAGCTCTCTGGAGCTGAGCAAGTGCTCATTATATACTATTTCTTCTAAGTGGCTACTTGCTAAAGCAAGTAGTATGAATAACACGTTATTCATAACATGCATGAAAGCAAAGCAATTATAATTTAATATATGGCCTGATTGTGGCCTGATTCTTTTTTCTTTTCACAGGGTAGATTAAGCATTGTCCCCAGTTCCTGGATGTTCCTTCCAGAACACACCCGAAGCTTGCCTTCAGATATCCTACCAACCTGAGGCTTGCCATCAGAGGTGGGAGTCGTTCATGTAAAGACACCTGAGCTGGTATATAGCATTCTTTCAGGAATTCTGAGGACTGAGTTCACTATGCAGTCATGTCCCCAAGGATCTCAGCAATTCCTTCAGGAACCTACTTTAAATCCAGGCAGGACAGTGGAGAATGCAGACCCCTCCCTGGGTCTCCCTGCCAAGTAGTCTTTCATGAAGCCATGTGAACGTTCTATAGACACATTTTTATTTTGTTACTGGCTAAGTAAAATACTATCCACAGTACATCCTGAGGCACTCAGACAAGAGAAAACAAAGAAATGAAAACTGAAGAAACACAATTCTTTCAATTTGCAGGTGATCTGACTGCAGGACTAGAAGAAGCGATGGAATAAAAAAGCAAAACAAAACAAAAACCTTAACACAAATAGAAAATTCAGTAAGGCAGCAGGGATAAAATTAACACATAAAACAACTGATTTTCTCATTCACAAACAAGTCTATTTAAAATGATAGTGGAGGTATGATGTTTACCTACATGGTCACAGACAGAGAAAATACATAGTAATCAACTGAACAAGATGTGAGCAAATTCTATATGAAGAAATTTTAGAATACTCCTAAGAAAAAAGAATATTTGAGAAAATAGGAAGATTCAAAATGTTCTTGGATAGGGTAATGAAATTAATAGACAAATATACAAAATATTAATAAATATACAAATATGAAGATAATACAGAAATTTACAAATTAATATGCAAATTAGCATGCAAATAATTCATCAAGAGTAAATACAAATTGATTCTAAGAAATATATCAATGAGGATTCTTGTTTTTTAAGTTAGACCTAGCAATTAAGAGCGCATGTTTTATATGGTTAAATACAGAAGAAACAATAGTCAGAAAAACGGAAGAGCAATTCTGTTTTCAGTCTGCTATACCATAAAACCTCTCTGTGAGTATATCACCTACATAAACCATATATATATGTAATGAAGGTGGCATGTCAAATCACTGGTAAAAAATTGAATTTTTAAAAATTTTCAATAGATTTTAAGATAACAGAAGCAATCATTCAAAAACCAAATCTTTTAAATGGTCCCAGTTAAGATATTTATAAACTGATGTCAGAGGTCCAGTAAAGGTAGGGTTTAAGGCTGACATTTAATCAAACATTCCTCTCCTTTCACATCCCAGTTTCCTAGAGCTGAGGACTAGCTGTCAAACAAGTGTTACCTCAAAGTATCAGCTGTATTTCTGGAAGCATTGGAACAGATAGTGTTAGTATCTAGAGCCAAATTGGTTCTTATCTGCACCACCTTATTCTTGACAGTGACAAAGGTGGACTTTTTAATAAATTGAATTGGAACAAACAGAAACTCGTTCAAAGAAGGGTTAAATGTGGATCTATATTTCTTTTCTGCCAGAAAGAACTCTAAATGGATCAGCAATCTAAATGTAAAAAAATGAAGAATATAAATTCTGGAAGAAAACATTGGTGAACCATATAATCTGGAGAAAGATTTCCTAATTATGACTCAAAAATTTAGAAGCAATAAGAGAAGATGTTGATGCTAATGGCATTAAAATGTGCCAGATTCACCAGAAGCAGTGTCAGAAAGGTGTAGGAGGGAACATCAGTAACTTATATTATCAAGAGTTAATTACGTCAATATATAAAAAGCATTTAAGAACCAAGAAGAAACACACCAAATAATTTCTTAATGACATTAAATCGTAAACAGTATAGGGGGAGGGGAGATAAAGCAGAAAAGAGGCAATAATTTTTAAACATATGAAAAGATGCTCAACTTCATGTATCATAAAGGAATGCAAATTAAAACTACTGTGTTTGCATTTCTTGCTTATCAGATTGGTAAAATGCCAAAGATGATAATTTCACTACTAGTAAGGCTGTGACACACTCATATGTCTAGGGAAAGAAAGACATGGATCAATTCCCAAAGAGAGGAGTCTGGGAATAAAAAAAAAAATGTATCTCTACCATTTGATGTAGCAATCTAGGCATCTAGATTCCAGGATCTATTTCTCTTGATACTAAGTTCTGGCTACTGAAAGTGTGATCTGGGGCTAGCATCATTGGCTATGTGGGAGCTGGTGGAAAATGGTGAATCACGGAAGTTCCTGAGTAGGAATCTGCATTTTCACAACACTGGATGCCTTATTGGTGTGCCCTCCAGTTTGAGGGGTTACAGCTCAAGATTACTCAAGGTTATTGGTGGCAGCATTACTTGTGATGGCAGAAGACTGGTAACAGCCCAAATGGTCCTCATAACAACCAAAGGGAGATGGTACAGTTGGGTTTCTTTTTAAATTTGAATTTTTTTTTAATTTTTAAAAAAAATTTTTAAATTTTATTTTTGGATTTTTTACAATACATGATTGTGTAATTGCTGATCCCCATGGTAATACCCCACCACACCACATCCCTCCTGGTCACTTTGCCTCCTTTCTTTTTGTTCTTTGTCCATGTTTAGCCCTTTAGCCTTTTATTTTTTTCTTTTCTGGATCTATTTCCTCATCCTTGGTGAGGGTGTAATTTCTTGGGACTTGGTAGACCGTGCTGTTTATCTTTCCTGTACTGCTTTTGCCATCATAGGCAGATCTGAGCACCTTTCGCTTCTACAATTGCTTCTTGTTTCTTGGTGAATCCATCTCCCTTGTTTTCTGCAACATTTTGTTGCTCCTTCACATTATGTTTCAGGTCTTTGGTTTTGGGGGCATGATTCCCACCTTATGTTTTGGAAAAGCAGCTCCTCGATGGAGACAGCCATCAGCTGCTGGTAGGTCTCCTAGGCTCCTCCTTTGGGGCTTTGCTGTGGGGCCACTGCCATTCAGCAGGCCTCTTCCTTCTAAGCAAAGAGGGTGTGCAGTGGCCTTATTGACAGCGTCTCTGTGCCAGGTTTTTGTTCACAGCTCCTCAGTGACATTGCCGGCATAGTCTTTTCTTTGCTCTCACGATTCAGTCCTGGGTGGTTCTCGCCTTGTTCTTTTTGAGTCCTGCCCGGTGGCATAAGTTTAAGAGTCTTTCTTCCTGTACCTCACCTATTTGGTTTCTGTGGTTGAAAAATTGTCTTGAGGTACTTATTCCTGATGAGAGCTCTCTGGAGTGGAGGCCAACCCAGAGGGGTCTGTGGTGAACCCGACCCCCACCGAACACTGCTTCTTCACAGGGCTTGGATGTGGGGTGGTGCCCATCAACTCCCTGGCCTGGCCTGACCCCAATTCCGTCCCACCCGACCTCAAGGCGAGTGGAGCCCGTGAGTGTGGACACGGTGACCACGCCATCATGGCGCTGCCGTAGAGGGCGTGGACTCTGCCGTGTGCGCAGATGGTGCCGTTGTGAATGAAATAAGGATGATCTCTAGAAAACTAGAAAGAGGTCCAAAATGTAGTTAAGTGGAAAAAAGCGAACTGCAGAACTTTTACCCATCAATGGACAGATTACTCACCATTAGGTAAGGAGGAGAATTGGAAATGTGCTAAAACAAGGCAATTGATGCCAAATGAAATCACCTTTGCTAAGCCCCAGGTAGTTATACAGGGATTTGATTATAATTTCAACCCTCCCAGAAACAGGGATCTTAAACCACTCAATCAGGAACCAACCTCATTAGGGAATCTGCCTCACACGCCCTTAGCTTTCCCTAAAGTGACCTGGCCATAACCAAATCCACTTTATGCTACTTGACTTTTGGGTTTCTGTTTCCGTCATTGACATTCATTCACCCATTCATTCATTTCTTTATGACAGTTCTCCAGAAGTCCCTCTATCTGTTAGTTTGGATGCTGTTTCGTGAATTGTTACATAAAGTCAGCAAGATCTTTACAATTTACTCAGTTGGATTTTCTTTTAACAAATGTGTATCTTCATGTTGCCAAAAAGATTAAATGCTTTATTTTCAGTCAAAAGTGAGACCTGTGGGACAGAACAGGTACAGTGGAAAGAGCACATGAATTATTCACAGCAAAGTACTTGTAAAAGTGGGTTAAAAAATAAACTAGAAAGACAAAACTGGAGCGAAATAAATCCATTTATTTAGAAATCCACTTGAAAAAAGGGGCTAAAATGGATCTGTATTTCTCTTCTGGCAGAGAGTACTCTAAATGATCTAAAAGGATTTTAAATAAAAATAGGGTGAAAGGCACTGGAGAGGATAAGGGTGGGAGATATCTGGGTCTTTTCTATTTCACCTATTCAAAAATAAAAGTTCATAGTTGGGGGTGGAAGGGTGTGGTTTGCTGCCAGAATGAAGTAGGTAGAACGGCTAGACTAGGGATGCTATTAAAATATCCCATCTTGCCATGACAGTGGAAATCAGCAGCCCGAGACACGGATAAAGAGCTACAGAGGCCAGAGTCTGATGTGGTAAAGCAGTCTGGCTGCTAAGATGCCTGGGCAGCTGCTCCAAAGATTCATCAGCACATGGTAACTGCAACCCCCTCTCTGTGGTGCTAACTCATGAAAGGCAAACACCAGGGGAGTGTTTGAACAGACTCCCAGATTGGCCAAAGACATCCTTCAAGGTAATATACTTCTATGGCCAGTATCTTGCATGTCTCACACAGATTATACCTGGCCACAGAGACAAGGGCTTCCTGCATGCACACTAGGCACTCCCCTGTCTTCACCTTTCCCTAAGGACATCAGGTTACACACTTTTACAACAAATACTTTGCGATGAGTAATTCATGTGCTCTTTCCACTGCCTTTTGACTGAAAATAAAGCTTTTCATCTTTTCAGCGATTATAGCAGCAGACTTTCCCTCTCCACAAAGAATTAAATTCAGATTTAGATGTCAACAGTGTGGCTGGTGAGAACCCCTGAGTCAGGACAAAGGGGGAGTTGAACAGTTCACCGTTCCCAAACGTGAACTTCTCCCTTCCGAGAATCAGGCTAACATTTGCCCTCCCTTGGTCACCTGGGCCCTTTCTGTTCTCCAAGACCCTTCAGAGGGGCCGACAGGGATTCCACCCCTATTAGTACAACAGGACTCTAGCTCACATGCACCAGGAATGGGATTCTCAGATGTATGAGATAACCGCGAAGCCTTCTTCCATTTAAAATTCCTGTACTGCACCGCCCACTTTGGGCCGCGTGCCGAAAGCTGGCACTTTTCTGAGGGTATCATTCCCAGCCTGTGGCAGCGACTTGCAAGTGGGGTATGCACTGCACACCTCCAGGAGCTCGAGCTATCCCGGAAGACACCTCGCAGGTAGCCTGTGAGGAGGTGAACGCAATAACCACGAAGGAGGTGGGGCCCCCTCGCGGGGAAGTCTGGCTGCAGCGCGGGTGGGTCAAAGTGTAGGGGAGTACCTGGCGTACACCTGTGACCGCCCTTCCTGGCCCGCCCGCGGGTGCACAGGGCTGGCCCGGGCCGCCCCTGAACGAGGCCCGCCTCCCGCCCCGACAGTATTTGAGGCCCGGAGCGGCTCGGGCTGCACCAAGACGCGGCTCAGCTCTCTTCTGGCTCGGCGCCGCGCAAACTCTGGGGTAAGTGTCTGGTGTGGGTCCGCGGTGACCCGCGGAGCTTTCGCTCACCTCCAGCCGGAGCTTCGCTCACCTCCCGCCGCTGCAAAGCAGCTGAAACAAGACTAGCCGCGGGGATGGCGGGGCCGGGCGGGGCCGCTCGGGGCGTGGCTGCGGGGAGAGCGTCTCGCGGGGCTGGGCTTAGTGCAGAGAGGGGCGTGGCCGGTGGTGGGAGCCGGGTGCGCGGACTGGACCGCAGAAGCGCGAGGGAACGGGGGCAGGAGTGAAGTGGCCACGCCGCGCCGGGTGGCGCGCGCGGAGGGGAGGGGCGAGGGCACGCGCAGGGGAGGGGCGCGGGCGCAGTGGGGCGTGGTCGCCCCCAGTCCCGTGTGCTGGGTCCTGGCATGGCCGAGGCTAGACTGGAGCGTTCCGACTCGAGTTCCCTTTAGGTGCCCCACGATAGCAGCACCCATACCTCGCCTGGTGAGTTGCGCGTGGCCGCCGGCCTGGCGGTGACGCAGTTGGATGTTCGGGACCCGGGACGCCAAGCCCCGCCCTCGCAGTCATGGGGGCGGCTCGGAGCCGTCCGGACTGCTGCGCGGGGCCCCTAGGCCACAGGTGACCCCCCCTCCCCCGCGGCCCCCGGGGCGGCCCTTGCCAGCCGCGCGCTGGTCGCTGGGCGTTGGGCCTCTGGGCCAGGGCTGGAAACTGGAGAGAAGCTTCGGGGTCTATGTCCAAAGAGGCCTACTCCCCGCTGCCTCCCAGAAAAAGGGGCTCATTGGTCTTGTCCACCAAGTCTGGGGACTGGTTTGTGCCCTAGAGCTTGTCAAAGTACGCAGGACTTTTGAGGTCACTCATCCTCTCAAGATAATCGTGAGGACCATTCTCGATCTTGTTCTTGCTTTCCTTTTTAAACTAAACGTACTAAATATGGCTAAGTATAACAAGATTTAGTATCTTTGGGGCTAAGAGGACATGGGGTACATTTCATACTTGGGGCTTGTGTGCTAGAAAAAATTGGTATTTTGTTACTTTCTTCTCCCTAGTAGTTTTGGAAAAGCATGGAAAATTGATATCCATGCTAATGCCTCCAGGAATACTTGATGCCAAGGGAAGGCTGTTACCACTTTTGCTTTCCAAGATGCCAGTCATACCTGGAGGGGAATATGGCCCAGGGCACAGCTTTTTCTCTGGGGTGGTGTAGGCCTGATGAGAAAGACATGTGAAGTAACCTTTGGATTAGAGTGTTGCTAAGTAAGGTTCTCTGTGATTCATATGTAGGGTGTTGTTATCAGTGGACTGGGGTGTGTCCTGGACCGGGTGAATCTGAGTCATTACATCCTTGCTTTATGCCATTCCAGACAGAGTCTGATTTTAGTCATACTTGACCACAAAAACCATGTCTTTACAATTAGGGCCTGGTTAACCAGTTCCACTCCAAGGCACTTTTGTACAACTCAGTGTGTTACAGTTGACTGCATCCAGTGACAGTGGAATGAGATGATGCTGATGGGATCACTGTTCCTTTCTCCTTCTATTAACAGCAGCCTGCATCATGGCAGGGGTGTGCCTGGGGAAATCGAACTCTTTCCTTTTCCCAGCTTCCTGAATCTGAGATCATATATGGACAACTAAAGGGAGAAAATAATGCATAATTCCATTCACTATTTGTGCATGCAGCGTTAGTATGATAACATTAGTTCAAATAATCCTTGCAGTAAATGTGTAAAGTAGAAAGAATAACCCTGTTTACATATTAGACTGTGCTGCTCAGTGAAGCTAAAGGCACACACACAACCCCCACACATACTATACACACAGGTTACACAAATGCTCCATATTATACACACCACCATCATCAGCAGCAAGAACTGCAATAAAAGCAGGGACAAAGTGGTATCCTAACAGTCCATGAAACCAATTTTCAAATGGCTGCATTTTGTAGGAAGCATAATTAAATTGCAACACCTTAAAAATGATCAATTGAAATAAATTATGAATGTTGCTGGTGGTGCTACTGGGGAAAAGAGGATTTGTTAGATTAGTTTTATATATGTACACACACACATGAAATTACTCACTTAAAAAACCTTAATACCTACCTTTTGTGTTTATGATGAAATATTTTTATTTATTTACACTGAGATTAAATTGATTTACAACACTGCAGAAATTCCGGGTGGATACCAGGAGACCTCTGGGCCCACCCCACCATGCCCACCATCAAAGGTGGTTTCCATCCACCACCCTTTTGTTGTCCCTTCCTACCTCTCCCCTCCCCATGCCTGTTAACCACCATGCATCCTGTTGTCATCACTGAGGCTTTGTTTTTTAGGTGTTTGCTTTGTTTCTTTTGCATTTTTTGAGCAATAAAGTAATTTTTAATTAAGCAGTAAAACCATTGCATATGTAATAGACTAACAATGTAGCCTGAACATAACTTTTTCCTTTTTTATTTCTTAATTGATTGTACATGTATGTATTTTTTACATCATTGTATACTCAGAATTCTGGTGGTCTCCCACCACCTTGTCATCTGTGAACCATCATCTTTATCTCTTGTGTTCATCCCTCCCCTGCTTTCACCCTTCCTCCTCCTCCCTTGCTCTTTGCTTTAGTTCTGCTGTCAGTGTGTTAGTTTTAACTTTTTCTTGTCCTTTTGTTTGTTTGCTTTCTCTATATCCTGCATATAGGTGAGACTATCTGGTATTTTCCTTTTTCTTTCTGGCTTATTTATGCTAGCATGATTCCTTCTGGTTCCATCTATATTACACAAATGCATCAAATTTGTCTTTTTTGATTGCTGAGTAATATTCCATTAAATATACCACAACTTTCTGATCCATTTGTCTGTTTTGGGTTGTTTCCATCTTCTGGCTATTGTAAATAATGCTGCAACAAACATGCAAGTAAGGTGTCCTTTGGGTAGATTCCCAGAAGTTGTTTGCTTTATTTCTTTATCTTCCACACATGAGTGAAATTCCCAAAGTGGAATTTTTGCTTTAGATGGTATGAACGTGTTCATAGTACTTCCTTTCTTTTAATTTTTTTGTGATTCTAAATGACAGCAATTTGCAGCATTATTTGCATAAGATGAGGTACCTGTCAAGGTTAGTACTGGAATAAATTTTGAACTTTTACAGTTTGTGTTTTTAAAAAGTACCTGGAATTTGCGCTCTACCTCTCCTTTTCTTCTGGAAGGCTGTGTGTCCGAGAGATTAAGGGAAATTCACAGACCTGATTGGCCACCTGGACTCAGGGGCATGCCTTTCAAACCTGAGGGCCCCATAGATGCTTGTCCCATGCTGATCTTCTTGGCCTGCCTCATTGGTTTTGAGGCTGTTTGAAGAAATAGTGCCAATGCCCAATCTATACTCAGGCAGTGATATTTGCTATCTTTTTCAGGAGCAAACACTTTTAAACTTAAACAATACCTTGCAAATATGCTAATGTTCTTTGCACCTATTTCTACTGCAAGCCATTTTTCTTAACTTTTTTTCTTTTTTGGAACCTACTTTTCATCATTGTCTTACGGGTTTTAAGAGAGTATTTCATTAATTCTGGCTGTTTTCCTGATGAATCATCAAATTGTTTGCTTTCCTCTCCTCCCTGGTCATGATTCTTAGTTTGCATTGAGCCTGAACTATCAATGCAAAGTTAGAATCACTGATAGGCATATCTTGCTCCTGTTAGGGAACAAGGAAACTGCCTCTAATACTTTATCACCCTCAGGATGGCCTCTGAAGCAGCTTGTCCTTGTCCCATCAAGAGAGTACAGGCCGTATCATTTTTTATGGTGGGGCTCTTTATCAGGAGTGACTGTTCAGTACTTTCATGATTAATACATAGTCTGCTATAAAATTATGGGCACAGCTAGGCGTGGTTGACTTGTTGTTTCTCTTCATTTAGCAGTTGTCCTAGGAACCAGATATCATTTTACTAATGTATCTGTCACACTCATGGAAAATTAGATGGTATGGAAATAAGGTAGTATGGAAAGTCTCAGCTCCAAGTACTCTGTCAAGACTAAAGAAGGGTTTGATAACAGGATATGTAGACAGGGACAGTGGGCTATATATATATATATATATATATATATATATATATATATATATATATCCTGTATAATAGTGTGCATTGCCCTCACTCTTGAACCAATTCCCACAAACTCAGGCTTAAGTAAGCCCACATCATTCCATCCCACTTTGAGACTCAAGTTTCACTGAAGTGGTTGGCAGGATCTGGACCCTCCTGTGCAGAATGTTCCTTATCTGTTCCCTCTGCCAGAGCTGCCTTCCCTGGGCTACCTAGATCCTTGACCCCCTAGCCCCCTAGCTCTCTGACTCCCTGAATCCCTGGCCCCCTGACCCCCAGCCCCCTAGCTCCCAAGCTCTCTGGCCCCTGGCCCCCTAGTCCGCTAGCTCTTTAGCCCCTTGGTCCCCTGGCCCCTGGCCCCCTGGCTCCCCAGCTCTCTGGTTCCCTAGCTCTTTGCTCCCTGACCTCCTAGCTCTCTGACCCCTTCCCCTCTAGCTCTCTGACTCCTTGTCCTTCTGGTCCCCCTGGCCCTCCAGCTTTCTGGCCCTCTAGCTCTCTGGCCACCTGGCCCTCTAGCTTTTTGGCATCCTGTCCCCTGGGCCCCTGGTACTCTTACTCTCACTCAGGTTCAGAGCCAGCAGGCAGAGCAGCCTCTATCTAGTTCCTGCCATCACTTTGCTGCTTCTGTGCCATTTCCCTCGGCTTCCCATTTACAGCTCTATGTGCTGACTTTAGAACCTGGGGGATGATGCGGGGCACCCTGATTCAGTCAGGAGCCTGAATTCATTCTCCCCTGTATTGTTTTCTGCCATAGAAAGAGCCCTCACAGCTCCGAGGGGCTAGGGTGGGATGTCTCCGGAGACTCCCTCCCACCCCCACCCCCCTCAGTGATAAACAAGGTAATATACTAAGTATGAAGAGTGGACCAACTCCTAACCCTTTCCCAGTCTGCTGTCCTCTGCTGGGGATCCTGGACACTCTCCCTCTGTAGATCCCCTCCCATATCCAGATGAGTCGCTGGAGCCAGTACAATGCCAGGCTGCTCCCACAGGAGAGGCATCCCTTTGGTAAACACTTAGAAAAATGAGGTGGTTGGGTGCTGAGTCTTGGTCACTCCTCCCCACCACCCAGCCACACCTGCAGCTTTGAGAGGCTGGACAGGCTCCTTATCTCACTCCTCACTCCTACCCTGCCCCCAGGCTCTCCCTGAAGAAGGGGCTTCCAGAAAAGAATCAAGCCCAGGGACTTGGCTCTCCATCTTGCTTGATCTCTGTAAGGGCCTATCCAGCCCTGTGGCCACCCCCCCCCCCCCCCGAATCTGCCTGCCTGCCATCTCCCTATTCTGGACCCTGCGGGACCACTAGGGCCCCTTCCTGATGGCCCATGTGGTGGGAGCCTTGCCTGTGTCTGGAGGAGGATGTGGGCCCCTTCCCACTGCCCTATACCCACCGAGTGCCCTGTTGGTCCAGGATGGGAACTGGGAGGAGGGGAGGAGGGGGACAGGGAATATGGTACAAGCTGGGTTCCTAGAGGGGGAACTGTGGGTTGTCCTAAAAGAGGATCCTCTTGCCCATATTATGAAAGCATCCAAGCAAAGGGTACTTGTGGGGGCTCCCCAGACAAACAGAGCATTGAGTGTGCATGTCCGTTTGCTCACTGAACCAAAGCGTCACTGGTAGCTGTGGCATTGAGGCCTGGAGGGCCTGTGCTGACTGGCGACTCCCCTATTCCAGGCTCACTGTCATGGACACACTCGCAGAAGCCAATGGCACCTTTGCCCTCGACCTCCTGAAAAAGCTGGGTGAAGACAGCTCAAAAAATGTGTTCTTCTCGCCCATGAGCATATCATCTGCCCTGGCCATGGTCTTCTTAGGGGCCAAGGGTAACACTGCAGCCCAGATGTCACAGGTACGTGTGGAATGTGGAAGCAGGTAGAGAGCTGGAGCTTCAGATAAGAGGACTACCTCCTATCTCTCTAGCCCCCTCTGGCACACTAGAGGGTGGGCGATAGCACATCTCCCACCTGTAACCTAGCTTCCTAACTTCTTTGGAATGTCTCAAGAGACATATGACCTCCTAGTAATTGCCCCCAAAGATAAATTCTCCTGTTATCATGCATCCCCGCATGTCACCTACGCTTTGCTCCTCCCTCATTATATCATTGTAACATTTCCTTGCTGGGTATATAAGGAGCTTCACAACTTCACAACTTCATTAAAGCAGACCTGGACATACTTCCCAGGATCCCCATTCTGTGGGCTAGCCTCACAGATCGCTATCAATCTCTTCCGTCTCAATTTCTTCTTTATTCCACATGCAACTCCTAACAGTATGGCTCTGGAGCCCCTGCCGGTGGCCTACTAGCGGAGCAGCCTCCATGTTGGGTGACTTTAGGTGCCCTGGGGTGTGGGCAGGGTGGGTCTGCTTGGGGAGCCCTGAGCACAGCTGATGTCTGGACACAGCAGGAGTGGATGCAGGTTACCAAGTCCAGACCCTGACCCCCTTCCTGTCAGCGGCATCTCAATTGTTTCCATGTCCTCAGAAAAATGAATTTCTGTGTCAAACCTGAGAATGGTGTCAGCCCACATTGTTTTCAGTTATTTGTTGCTGAGTGATCAGTGCCCCAAATCAGCATCTCACACTGAGGATTTTCTGTCCATAATGCTGGGAGGACCTAGCACTGCTTCTGCACCCCTTGACTCAGTTGGGTCCCTGATATGGGGACCCCAAGTCTTGCACATGGTATTCCTGGGGGAAGCCTGGGGTCCTGCACGGGATAGGCTGTGTCTGCTTGCTCAGACCCCAGAGGGAAACTAGTCACATGCCTATGACTAGCAGCTGCCAAGGGGCCTGCACTGGGACAGGAATCTGGTCCTCAGTCTGTCCTGGGCCTCCAGGGCTCACAGCCTGGGCCCAGCCCCAGGTGAGGTGCCCTTCCCTCACTCATCCAGCACTGACTGGGTCAGGCTCGGGCTCAAGGCCATGAGGAATAGGTTCTCCAAACTCCTTAGCGCCTGATGTTCCTCAGATGCAGGGCATTGTGAACAGAAGCTCATACCATCTGTACTTCTGACCTACTGGCCCCAAATCCCAAGTTCTCAGGACTCCCACTTTGGATCCTTTAATCTGCTAGAGCAGCTCACAGAACCAACAAACCCACTTAACTCATCATATTGTTGGTTGAATATGGGAATAATGTGATATTGAGGTTAGTTGTAGGAATTTGAGATGATGGCTGATCTATTATCATACAGAAATCCAGGCAGTAGCTAGAGGGGGGTGCGGGAGTGAGGGGTGGGGAGAAGGTGTGGGATCCTAGACCCATTCCAGGCTTACTGCTCTCCCCCGGTCCCCAGGTTCTCACCAACTCGTAGCTCTCTGAGCCTGTCTGGAGGCTCCCTTACACAGGTCCAAAGGACTAAATCTCCTCCAGTGACCATTGGCCTCTGGGAGCTCTAGCCCCTGTCTCCCTGCCTTTAAGGTCCAGGGGTGGGATTCGCAGGTCTACCCTTGCTTTTTATCATTCCCTGGCAACCAGTCTCCTCTCTCAGATGTTTTCCAAAAGTCCCCTTTAACCCCGCAAAAATCACCTTTGATTGTTCTCAATACTCAGGAAATTCTAAGGCTTTGTGTGTGTGTGTGTGTGTGTGTGTGTGTGCACGTGTGTGCATGCATGTGCATGTGTTTATGGGAAGGCGTGCTTTGAGACAGGAATTGTGCCTGAATCCCAACCTATGTTTAAAAGATCGATTTTGGTCACCTGAGTGACCAGATTTGTTTGTCTCCTAGAAACCAGTGTTGAAGTGTTTACTTCTCAGATTCTGTGCTAGACCCTGTGGGGCTAGCTGGCTGGCCGCACTAACAGGAAGGTCTCTACTACACAGCTGGGGGAGTCTCTCCAAGAGAGAGCTCACTCAGGGGCTTGAGAGGGCCTAGAGTCTAGGAGAGACAGCCTGGAGGGTCAGGCCTTTCGCAGCCAGGTCTTTCACCACCCAGGCCTGGGGTACCATTCCCTCCGCATTTTCTGGTCTAGGCAGGTCATAGGGCTGGCTATCTCTGGGCCATGAGGGAGGCCTGGTGGGCAGCCTGACTTGCAGGAAGACAATGAGCATGAGCACCTAGAACCCAGCCTCTCCACTCCCACCAGAACCATAGGGCTCTTCCCTGAGGACATACTGGGGGAGGGAGGCAGGCTGGTGGGTGGGTGGCTCCCAGGACCCTCTTTGTCCTCTACTGGGTGACTCTCCCAAACTAGAATGCACACTTGGATAGCTTTCAGGCCGAATTCTATCTGACATCTCAAGCCCAGGCATGCTGAAGTTGTGTGTGTGTTTTGGTGTTGATTTCAGGCCCTCTCTTTCCATCGGAGCCGCGGTGGTGGAGGGGATGTCCATCAGGACTTCCAGTCGCTTCTCGGCGAAGTGAACCGGACTGGCACACAGTACTTACTCAGGACGGCCAACAGGCTGTTTGGAGAAAAGACCTATGATTTCCTCTCAGTAAGTCATGCTTGCTGTGTTCAGCTGAGGGAAGAAAGCTGAGGAAGAGGAGAAGGAGGTGGAGGTGGAGGAGGTGGGATGGGGAGTGGGAGAGGCAAGAGAGTGAAGAGAAGGTGGGGAGAGAGGTGGAAGAGGAGGGAGATGGGGGGGAAGAGAAGGGGGAGAGTGAGGAGGGAGAGGGAGAGGAGAAAAAGGAGGGGAAGGAGGAGAAGTGAGAATGGAAAGGAGGAGGGTGGGGGAGGAGGAGAAGGAGAGTTACCTGTGTTACCTGGGGCCTGAGGTTCTGGTTTATAGGCTGATATTCAGATATGAAGAGGGAGCAGTGGGTGATGCTGGTAGCCATCATGCAGCACTTGAGGGTGAGGTCACGGACCATGGTTTTTGTACCCCTGGGTCTCCACCTCCCTCACAGGGTCTGTAGTTCAGGAGCTGCATACCAAGGCAGGCCACCATCTTAGTTTATGAGCACAGATTGAGCGGAGTTGGAAAGCGAGAAGTTTCACTTTGATCAGCTTCATTCCTTGTGCTCATTTTTCCACCCTATATGTGAATCATGAAATGATGGTTGATGGTGCCGTGGCTCTTTGGGGTGGCTATTTCCATGACTGTGAGACACTGTCACCCTTACCTTCTAGTCCTTCAAAGATGCCTGCCACAAATTCTACCAAGCAGAGATGGAGGAGCTGGACTTTGCCCACGCTACTGAGGAGTCCCGGAAGCATATCAACTCCTGGGTGGCTGAGAAGACAGAAGGTGAAGACCCCTGGTCACTGTTTCCCCTCCTCTTATCATCCCCCCTCCACCAGACCACTTGTCACAGGAATGACCTTTCTCTCCTGAATAGCCATCTGCTTACAAACACCTCCCCTCCGAGTCACTGTTCCCATGACGTTCTCTCTAGCTCTCCCCACATCGGTGCATCTTCAATGCCTCTGATCTTCAGTCGTCTCTCTTCCAGACAATCTATGGTTTATCTGCGGTGAATGTTGATGTCTCTGTCCCACAAACAGCAGGCATGTCAGTTGACTCACAGGTGTCAGCCTGCCTCCCTGCCCATCACTGCATCACTCACAGGCCACCTGGCCCAGGTCCACCTGTGGTTCTTTGTTCCAGTGCTCCAGCCCCTCTTTACCTCATTGCCAGTCCCTGGTCATTCTTCAGTGTGACTCTGAGGCACCAAGCTCTTCTCTCTCTCTCTCATGTGTTCTGGTGCCCCCACATAAGTGGGTTGTATCCAGGTGACGGGGTTTCTTGAGCCAGGGCATTTCCAGTTCTTGTCGCTGCTCTGGTTTTAGGGCCAGAGCCCCTTCCCTTGTTTCTGTTGTCCGCATATTGGGTATCATACAGAGGGCCCCGCTGGAGTGCTATCCATCTTCCTGCTCTGGGAAGCTCCTTGCCTCACTGCTGATCTAATTCTCCCTTTCCAGATAAAATCAGAGACTTGCTGCCCCCAGACGCTATTAACACCATGACAGCCCTGGTGCTGGTGAACGCCATCTACTTCAAAGGGAACTGGGATAAACAGTTCAACAAGCAGCACACACGAGAGATGCCCTTCCACGTCAGCCCGGTGAGTGTTTGGCGGGAACAGAGGAGTGCCTCGGAGACAGTCGTGTGTCTGCGTTGGTTCGTGAACAAATTGGAAAGCCTCACTCAGGGACTCCATGCTCAGCAGCCAGGTCCCCAGACAGTTTTGGTCTCTTTTCTCCCCTTTGCTCCGACCTGGAATCTGAGGCCCATGGGCCTGGCCACTGGCCTGGCTCCCCTCGCTCCTGTCATTCTGCCCCATTTGTCAGTGTTCCAGATCTGATGTTGTGGTTCTCAGACCCTTCTAGGCTTCCCAGAAACCTTGAGATCAAGTTCAGATGCCAGCATAGTGCATTCTCTCTAGACCCGGCTTTCCCTGGCTTCTCCCAGTTGGTGCCCATTGACCCCCAGCCCTTTCTCCCTGGGGCCTTCCCCAGAGTCTTCCTCTCCAGGTGGTGTCTGTCCACCTCCCCCTGAGCACCTCTGGCCGGGGAGGTGAATCAAGTGGCCGAGGTCAGTGGGGCTCCCCTGGCAGAGGTCAGGTCACAAAAGCTGACAGGAAGCCAGGGCATGGCGTCTTTGGTGTCTTTCACTAGCAACAGGGTCGGGTGTCCCCGTGGTGCTGGCTGTGAGCTGCCCAGGAGGCTCATAATGCTCATCTTACCTTGCATGGGGCTCAGGAGCTGGGGGGTTGTCAGGGCCACATGGTGGTGGCCGGGCCTCCCCCTCGTCTGCCTGCAGATGCGTGGGGGCCAGGCAGCTACCCCCTATCAGCTGTCTGGGTTTGGCCCAGTCCTGGCCATATCCCTGTCCATCAGTGGCTTATTTGCTTACTCAGCAGGGGTTATTTGGGGGACACAGTGTGCCAGGTGCTCTGCTGGGTTCCCTCATAGCCAGGTGGCCCTCTGCTCATGAGCCTGTATTCTCGGGTGGGGGTGGGTAGGGATGGGGGCCCTGCTGCAGAGACAGACCCTCGGAAGGGGCAGAGGGCTGTATGGGCAGATGGTTTCAGGTGAGGACCAGGAAGAAGCTTGGGGGTGCGCTCTCTGGGTTCTGGGGGACATGCTGGTTGGCCGAAACAGAATGGGCCCTTTTGCATAGCACACCGTATCAGGACCCCTGTGGTGGGAGCAGAATTGTGAGAGCAAGGGGGTGGAAAGCCTGGGGGCTGCACCTTTGTTGCTACCACCAATCACCTTAGGGACCTGAGCACCTCCTGCTCTCTCTGTGGAAAGGAGGAGTATCCAGCCCCAGAGCCAGGTGGCCTGGCTCGCTAGGCCTGGTGCTCTGGCCCCTGTGCTGTGGCAGTGACCCCAGCAGAGATGGGAAGCAGAGAGCTGGTTAAATCTTAAGGGAGAGCTGATATTATCTGCCGATGAGTTGGATGAGCCATGTGAGAGAAACAAGTCAAGGACGTGTCAGGGCCTTTGGCAGCAGGATGGAGGGCACAACTGTCCATTTAGGCAGGCAGCCACTGGAGGGGCCAACTCGGAAGGAAGGTGGGGCCTGGGGGACATGGGGCATTGCAGGTTTTTCTCCTGTCCAAGGGCAGGTACCCATGAGTGTGGCTGCCAGGGAGCGAGCCAGGCTCAGAGGTTCAGGGATTCTGTTTAATGCCAGAAGCTTCAGCAGCATAACTCCAACTGCATCAGGCCCTGGGGAGCTCTGGGCATCCTGGCAGCTGGAGGTTGAGTCAGCGAAGACAAGCCGGCCAAATCAGGGTACTGACAGGCGTTTTGGTAGCCAAGGTAGCATTCCTAGGGACCCAGAGTGGACAGCTGTCAGATATGTCCCACAAGCTCACCGCAACCCATGTTAGCTAACTGTGTCTCCATTTCCTTTCCAGAATGAGACAAGACCTGTGCAGATGATGTTTCGCAAGTCTCACTATAAAATAACCTACATAGGAGAGATATTCACCCAGATTCTGATGCTGCCCTATGTGGGCAAGGAGCTGAACATGATCATCATGCTTCCAGATAAGGGCAGAGAACTAAAGACGGTAAGGAGCACCCAGCAGCTACCTGGAGATCCCCCTGCTTTCCACTGGGCCCCTTACCTCCACCCCCCCAGCTCCCATTTCCCAATGGGTCCTGCACTTCTGCCCCCATCCCCTGCTCCTACTTCCTGCTTCCTACTGGGCAACTTCCTACTTCACCCCCCACCTCCTCCC
>PVHY01021476.1:0-23831 GCA_004024945.1 Uropsilus gracilis
TATAGGGAAAAAAAAATAAATAAAAAAAAAATAAAAGCCTTGAGGAAAATCAAAACAAGCTAAGCAACAAAATGAAATGCACAACTATGAACAGGAGGGAAAAGGGGGAAGGGAGGGGAGGGAGGGGGGGGCAAACCCTTGAGATTACAAAGTTGTGAAATTTATATATAAAATAAATAAATAAAAAAATAAATAAATTATGTGGAACTTCTTAAAATTTATTGTCTTCTGATGTAATGTTATCACTGGTCAATTATGGTTATAACTCTAAAATAGCATGAGCTCATGCATCACAAATTTCTTGTCAATTGTATTATAATCAGATTTCAGTTATGTTCACTTTAAAGTCTTCTGACATTGACAAAAGCTACTGTTTGCTATGTATTCAGAGAAATTCACAAGACATATCCTAGGAATATGACAAATATTCTAGAAATATATATTTATCATGGAACAGAGGATAAAATAAGTTGCAGGGATTATGATGGAAAAAAATGGATTCATAATAATTGTTAAGATCAAGATTTTCTACATTGGATGAAATGACCTAAGAGGGATTAATATTATCTTTGATAATTTTTGTCTGAAACATTTTATGTTTTGCTTTTTCCAGAAAACTTTTTTTGAACTGAGTTATGATCTGAAACAATGGTAAGTTATTGTGAACAGAACTAAAATACTTGCTTTAATTTCTTTTTGACACCCCAAAATGCGAACTTTTGATGATCTTATTTCCCTAAGCAATATGCTTGCTTGCAAAAATCCAGTCAGGTTCTCTTTTTGACTGTAATAGATAACTAGAAGCTGGACTTTGTTTTTCATGCTTTGATTGGAATGTTATATTTGAGAGTAGACTGCTTTCAGGCATTTACAGATTTCAGAGCTTTCAAAGAAAATCAGAATGCTTTGCTTTTGGGAATTCTAGAAAAAGGGTATAGAAAAGGTTACCAAAAGTCACCCCTTGGCAGGACGCATAAATCTCAGGACATTATAGGACCCCAAGGAAAGGAATTTACCCAAAGATACAGATATCACAGGTAAAGTCTGATAGTGAGAATTTGCGTGACCTCAGACCCTGGGAAACTGATTCCAGTGTAGGTGTAGCTGTTGTCCTTAAAGCACACCTTCCATGGTAACTAAAAACAAGCCTTTTTTCTTAAAGTGGAAACATTGTCCCCTTTTAGCAAGAAATATTTTAAGAAGGTGACACATCCCTAACCCCATCATCTAGATTTTTGTTTGTTGAATTAATTGCTTTTTCTTTTCTTTTTTTTTTTTAGATTAATTATTTATGTGTAGACTTTAAGGATAAAGTCTCTTTCAAAGAAGGAGGGATTTTTGTGACCAGGTCTGGGGCAAGAACCATGACATGACCCCTTCCTTAGGCTTTAGCCTAGACATTCAGTTTAAGGCACTGTGCCACATTTGTCAGAGCAATGGCAACAGATTGATTGATGCCTGGTGAGATATTTTCATTCCTTCTGAGGATGCTGACATCATCAGTGCCTGAGATGCCAGTTTAAACTGATAATGCAGAAAAGAGCAACTATAATCCTGTGGCTGACTAGACTGCTCAGTACCTACCCAGGCTGAGAATGAAGAACTCCTCCCATGTTTTCACATTCCTTTTGTTCCTCTGTAGTCTTCTTTCAGTTGTCACGAGGAGAGGTGACTCTCTAGAGTGATGACTCGCTCATTCTCCAGTGGTGGCACCATGCATTAATAAAGGGTTTCCTTTGTGGAAATAAGCCTGTTGTTCAGAATCTGGCTTTCTGTGTGGTGAAGAATATGACCTGGTTAGGTCAGTAACATTCATGTCATGGTTTATCCATTTCCTCCCAACTTGAAATGCCACTAGTAGCTTATATCAGGTTTCCAAATATCCACGAGTCTGTTTCTGACCTTATTTTATTGATTGAACTCTCTATTCCTGAATATCATTTTAAACTTCTGTATCTTTACAGTATTACTAAGAGGGTAAGACCACCTTAATTTTTATTTCTCTTTCCAAATTAAATAGTTTTGTATTTTTATTATCTCAGTTACATTATTTTTTCACAATTGAATTAAATGTCTATACTATCTTCATAACATTTAGACAGTTGCTTCTCAGAAGCAATTTGAATGAAAATACAAATACATTTTTTTTGCATATCATGTATATTCTAGTTAAGAAAATGCAAACTTAGCCCAGTGTGGTGGCGCATGCCTGTAATCCAAGTGCTGGGAGGCAAAAGGCCAAGGATCACTTGAGTTTGTGGGTTCAAGACTACCCCTGGCAATGTAGCAAGCTCTAGTCTCAAAAAAAAGCAAACCTTAAACAGTAGTAAACAATTAAAAAAAATATGCCAACACTATTATTATTTTTATGGTTTTTTGTAATCAGTGATTACAAAATTAATGCATGTATAGATGCTTATGTGTGTACATCCAGGTGGGCAAAATGAGGTGCTACCAGTCAGTGTGGCTACCTTTTCACCCAGTCCCAGTTATTCCATATTCCCAGTAAATTCCATAAAAAGTCTAATTTTTTTTTTTTAAGAGATTAGGTCTCGCTATGTTGCCCAGGGTTGTCTCAAACCCATGGACTCAAGTGATCCCTAGCCTCAGCTTCCCAGGTAGCTGGGATTACAGGTGCAGGTCACCACACCCAGCTTAAAAAGTCTAATTGTGATTTTTTTAAAAAGGCATTATGTATTTTTGAACAGGAAATACATGGATTTGATGAAAAATCTAAAGCATACAGAAGTGTATATGTGTATACTAGAAAACAGTCACAGCGGATATATGTAGATGCTAATGGCTAGTAAAAATTGACATTCATTAGTGTCTTGATCTTAAATTCCACCTTTGGTTTGTACCTCTATTATTTTCAGTCTTATTTCATTATGTTACATTTTTATATAGTTAAATCACTCTCTACAACAGAAGTTTGTGTCCCCAGAGACAACATTGTATTTGTTTCTCTTTGTAGTCTAATTCCAAGAGTACAAAGTAGAACTTTAGGATGACATTAGGGAGAGAGAAAAAAAGTGATTTCAATATGTAAAATGAGTGATATGTGTTCATACTGGGCTCTAGAAGGAATATACACTGAAAACTAAAAACAAATATCACTAAAAACATATAAAGAACCATCAACCTCTTAAAAGGAGAACTTGAATTACACCAATGCCAAGTATCTTGAGTTCCAAGAAAATCATTTAAATTTTGCTTTAGAGCAGGGTAAGGTGGGGTGTGCCTGTAAGTGACAGCCTATGGGGTTGCGACTGGGACTGGGAATGGTGGTTTGACATCCACCCAGGGCAACATAGAGAGTCCTCCCCCCCAAAATAGCTGGGCATGGTGGCACGCACCTGTAGTCCCAGCTACCTGAGAAGGTGAGGGCTGAGGATTGCTTGAGTCCGTGGTACCATGGGCAAGATGAGTCTGCAGTTCCATGAACAAAAATAGTGAGACCTAGTCTCAAAAATAAAATAAAATAAAATAAATTTTGATTTAATCATGCAAATCAAAGCAATGAACTTTCTAGCTTTTTGGAATGGAGTGATGGTTTAAGAATGAAAATATTTTTCAGTGTTCTCCAGCATTTGTCTTAATGCTGGGCAGAACCATGTATCTGAATTTTGTTTTCTTTGGATTCTCATTTAGAGAAATCCTTGTTTTCTCAATTGTAATTCCATTTCCCTGTGGTTACTTTTCCTTACTCTTGGGCCATATCTGTAGTTATATCCTTTATCTTATTAGTTGCCCACACGAAGTACAAAGATTTTGAAGACAGCTCAAAGGATATGCAGGCTTCAGACCAGAAGGGAAACTACCCTAGAAACAACATCATCTTGGTGTTCTTTGATGTAGACTAGACTGTTGAAAACACATAAGTTTTTTCAAGACAGTATATCTGGGACTTCATTGTGACTACTAATTTTGGATTACTGTATTCTTATATACCACAACACTTAACATATAGAAAACACATTAAATATTTCTCAAATCGATTAAATAAAATAAACAGGGATGAAAAAACAAGAACACATTTATATCCGAGGATGGGGATTCCTCTGAAGGCAACAGAATTTCTCATGCGCTAGGAAGAAGTCGAGGCAGAGAGAGAATATAGGATTATAGGATGGAGGGAAACTGAATTCTACACTGATTCTCAAAGAATCAGTGTAGAACTCCAGCATTCATGTATTGTAGCTAGTTTGTACCAACTAGAAAGAACCAATTACTGTGTTTTTAGGAATTTTGTTAGTTGGTTGCTAAACTGTGAGTGGTTTAAACTATGCCATGGCTTGAATATTTGCACCATGGACATTAGAAAACATACAAATAGATTACCCCACACCATACCCTTCTACCCTCTACCCTCCAGAGCTAGTTTCCATCTTTTTACCAGCATATCCTAATTTCAGGTAAAGGAGATACACTCAAAGTACAGTGTCCCTACTTTCCTTATTTATCTGGAGCAGTTTCATTGTATGGCAGTCTTCATGATGTAATTATTCAGAGCTTCCTTTGCATAGTGAAAAAAAAGAAACTAATTTGTACAGCACATATTTGCCTATTTTGTTCAAGGGTTCTACTCTAATGGAGAGCTAAGACAACCCTACAATATAACAGATGTCCAAGTTCAGATACAAGATCCCAACTGAGAATTGTACTGTGGAGTCTGAAAAGTGTTATAGGTAACTTTTTTTTTTTTAAACAACTCTATTTCTCCAAACATGGTGCTAGGGAAAACTTCATTTCCAAAAATAAGCTTTGTTTATTTTAAAAGGAAAAATTATTATGACATAGTTCAACTCATGATCCCATGTAATTTTTACAGGAAAATATAACTAAGTAACACAAAAAACTGTATAAGCAATAAATAATTTGAAAGTAAGTATATATACACACACATATACATTCCTTTCCCTTCCTATGACTGGAAAGTAATTTTGTGAGAGCAATGCCCTTTGCTATAATCATAGTAAACTATTATTTGTTATAGGCTTTAATGACTAGATGTCTTAAAAAGTTGTTTTTTAGGCTGGGTGCAGTGGCATGCTCCTGTAATCCCAACACTAGGAGACTGAGGCCAGGGATCGCTTGCATCCACTGGTTTGAGACTACCCCAGGCAACATAGTGAAACCTAGTCTCTAAAAAAATAACCGGGCATGGTGGTGCATGCCTATAATCCAGCTACCTGGGAGGCTGAGGCTGGGGATCACTTGAGTCCCCAGGTACCCTGGGCAAAATAGCAAGACCTAGTCTCTTAAAAAAAAAAAATTGTTTTTGAGTAGTGCCACTCAACTCATACCCACCTACCCCAAAGAATTAATTTTCCTCTTTTAGTACTCCAATTTATTGAGAGCTTCTGTCTGTTCACTAAATTATGTGGGCAAGAAGTGTAGTCATCTTCTTACCTATACCTGCCTAGCATAGCACCTTGGTTATGGGAATTGCACAATAACTACTAGTTGAGAGTTACTTCACCTTGAGCAATATTAAATCTTTGGAAATCCTTTTAAGACATTTTTATTATTTCCAAAGTCCTTCCATAGCATCATTGCTACTCAAAGTAAAAGGGAAAAATTCTTTCAAAACCATAATTTACTATAATTTGTCACGTAGGTGATCATGAAATTCAATCACACTTCATCCCCTGAGAGTAATTTCTTTCTTTCATGTAAGTATCAATCATCAGGAGAAATAAGTACTCATTACACTCAAATCATTATTCTTTTCTTATAAATATTTGAAATGAATCACTCCAGATATGATTTGTAATAAAATCAAATCAAATTTGAGGATGTTAGAGAATCCAACTCATTTGTCCACTAACAAAAAGTTATCCTGCTGCTTACATGAGAATTGTGCCCCACATATATATCATATTAGATGATTCCTTGGAGAATAATTCCAGACTATAAATATAGAAAAATTGATAAAAATTATAATGTCACCACTCACCGCTCAATGAAACAGTGGATCTAGGAAATGATCATAAAGTACTGCTAAAAATCATTAAATGTTAAGTTAGTGGGAAACTTTGTAATGAATATATTAATCCAATAAATAGCACAGAAAATAAAAATCAATCTTAGTATCACAAAGAGAAAGTATTAATTACTATATTCTACATTAAAGCAATAGAAAGTATACATTACCACCAATAAGCAATTTGGAAATAATTAAACTTGAATCAGATCAAACCCCTTTATCTAATTACTAGTTTATGGGAAATTCAGAGAATTAAGGAACATGTGTGTATATGGGAGGTATGTATGTGTAGGCATACAGAGATGTACTTGGAAAATCAAGAACATGGGACATTCAATACAATTAGAATAGATTTTCAACAAAATCTGTAGGGGAGGAAATCAGTAGAGGAAATCTGTAGGGGGAGAAATCAGTAGAGGAGGAAATTTTTCTTCTATTTCTTCTATGTACTTTCTATTTTCTATTCTCTATATCTGAAAAACAAACTGACAGCAGACAGATTAACAGGATGTTAATTTGATGTTAAAGGTTTTAGCTGGCCATGAGAAGACTTTATAGAGAGAAGAGAAAACCTTTAAAGAAATAATTTTGAAGGTTTTTATATTGTCAGGGATGAGAGGGAATGTCTCCCTATATTTTTACATCCTTCTCAGGATGGTTAAATAATCAAATTAGCATCAGATAGATTAGTAGGATTTAAAGAAATTTAATTATACACATATTGGTAATCTACATATGTAGATTTGTTAGAGTGTACTTGCCAGTAACATAGTTGATAATGGCTAAGAAAAAAAGAATTACTTCCCTGTAGCTTTAGAATTATAAATTTCAAGGAGGACATTTCAAGGTGTGGTGATGACCTTCACTAGAATTCCCTTTCAGAAAGATAGAAGGGAGGAGGAAGAAGGAAAGCAAGGTTTTATAATGTGACATGATTGATAAGGCTGTTCCCAGAAGCATGGAGAAATAAAAATGATATAAAAAGGCTTAGAAGTAAGAGGAGAGATTCACCCATTTTGGAAGAAGAATGTGAGTCTGGCCACATGGCCAAGGCAGTGGGCCTGTGGCCTTGACCCAGGCTGGTGAGCTCATGTTTTCAACATGCATAAACTGAGCCTGTGTGATGAAGGGAGTCTAAGGAGTCTGGAGGTTTGAACTCAGTGTTGGAGTTTGTCATATCTATTTGACTCAGATGCTTTTGGAGAGGCTGTGAGGAGGCCTGAGATGGACTGACTGTTGGTTCCGATGTCATGGAATCTTTCTACTGCCTGGAGTTAAAAAGGATGCTGCAAGAAGAAGAAAAAAATCACGCCTTCCAACTACATGCTTGGAGAAAGTCAGAACACACCAAAGGAGGAAAAGAAGGGGGCCCACCCTACATGCTACTGAACTCAGATTAAATGTACATGTGGTGAAGTGATCAGAGACTGAAGGACAGTTTAGGACAATTGTGGAGTAACTGGTTTTTGTTTTTTCATGTTTATCCTGTAGTACATATATAGGTAATCACTTTCTGTTTAGTAATAAATCATTTGTTCATTTTAATAAGAGTTTGGTCTGGCTTTAAAAGGTCTATCTCTGAAATTATCTAGCAGGGTGGCTATGGGTGATGAAGTATACAGGTTTAAAGTGCTTTTAAAGTTTTTTTCCTCTGGCTTGGGCAAGAGAGCTGAGGCAAGTGACAGGTATTTGAATAACAAAGGTAACTAGTCTGTGGGCAAAAAAGATTTTTTTTAAAATTTTTAAAATTCACTTATTTTTTTTCATGTTTTCTTCATTCTTTTAATTTCTTACATAGGTAAATGGTTGTTGGGATGCCTTCCCTCCTTTCCAGCCCTCCCCACACCTCTTGTGTTCACTCTGTCTCCTCTCATGTTGTTGTTTGTTGATTTATGTTGAGTCCACTGGTCTCTTCCTTTTCTGTGGTTGTGTCCATTTGCCAGGTGAAGGACTGTGTTCCTGAGACATAGCATTCTGTGCTTGATGGTTTGTAGTCTTAGTTTTGTATTGAGCAGCCAGTCCATGTTCATTTTGGGGTTTATCAAATGATAAACTGATTGGTTGCCTTCTCCAGTCCATTCTCCTTGCATATCTGTTGCCTCTGCACCCCATATCTCTGTCTTCTGGCTTAGGGGTCCTTTCCCCCAACTATTGTCAGTAAAGAGGTTTCTCGCTATGGGCAGGCTTCCACTGATGGACTTTGCAGGTCATCTCCTCTCCCTAAGTTTGCAGATTTGCTGTGAAGCTAATGCCCCAACTCTGTGGTCCTCCTCTCCCAAGGCTTTGGAAGGATGCCTTGTTTTCTTGGGTGCTATATCCCAAAATGGAGTTTTGATTCATCTACTCCCAGTGAAGCTGCAGGTACAGTTCTGTGATAGGTCTTAATCATGGTTGTTTCTCCAATCCAGTATGTACTATCTTTCTCAATGATCCTTGTCCTGTGTCCCACACATCTGTATGGGGAGGTTCTTTATCTGGTCCCTTACCCACAACAAGATTTTTAGGTAAAAGAAAAAGCCTGCCCCCTGACAACAGATTTCAAAGACAAAGAAGTATTCCTGAGCTAAAGAATGGGAGGGAGATGCATGTGATGAGAGTGTGACTTAAATTATCAAGATCAGATGCTCATAAATAGGTAATTGTTTTGCCATACAAATAGGTTTCAATAGAAAGGTTAATTCTGATAATAACCCTAATTCTGGGTAATATCCCTAAATTTTCAATCTTTTAGGTAGTTAAGGGAGTGATAAGAGTTTCTCATGAGCCTTCAGGGTCTTGACTGATCTAAGCTTTAAATCATTGGCACCAACACGACACTTCTTAGGAACACCTGCCCTGAACTCTTGGGAGACCTGTCTTGCACTATCAAAGGATATTTGTCAAAGGAAGACAAATTTAAAGGGAAGTGACAAGACAAAGGAAGGGGACTTTGAACTTCAGGAGATGGCAAGTTACTAGTTAGTGAGCTTTGTTTATGTAGACTCTGTCTCGGTGCCATCCTGTCTCCGGTGATAAAGTTGTTATTTCCTTCCTAGTATGGGAAAGGTGAGTGACCTTCAGAAAGGGAATTTGTGGTATTTTCAGGAAGTTAGAGGGATGATAGAGAGCTCGTTCTGTGTCTGTTTTTCTCGGTTGCCTTCAGTTCAAAGTAGCCCTTATGCCAAAATGGCATATTTTGGTATGGCTTATCCTGATTTACAAATCTGGAACTCACTTTTAAAAAAGTTTGGGAAGGAAAGTAGTCAGAAGTGTATATGGATTAAAACTGGTTATGAATTGAAACTCTTTGAATCAAGGTGATTAATACTGGACTTTTCTTTCTTTCTTTTTTTTTTTTCTAACTTCCTGATTTCCCTGGACCATTATATTCTTCCAATTGTGTGCACAATAAATTATTTCAAAATAAGATAAAAGAGCCTTTACAACCTTTCAATTTAAAGGGAAACCAAAAATGGTCTTTATCCATTCATGCCCTAAAGAATTAATGTGGAAACAGGGTAGCTCTGTGCTTCAGGGTGATGGTAGTTGTAATGAAAATTCTAAGTAAAGTCATAATCCAAGGGGAAGTTAACACATCACTTAATTTAGCTTCACCAAACTAAATTAAGTAGCATCTAAGAGAATGAAATGACATGTGGATTGTCATTTCTTGGAGTTGGATTTCTTAGTGAGCTCTATTCTCATTTGGTGAGACTAAAGCATGACATTATTATCAAGAATAATAATAAAAGTAACTTCAATCCAGCAACAAATATTTATTGTTGACAGTGTTGTTAAGTCAGCACCCTGAAACTAGACTTCTAGAAGCTGTAGGGAAATATATTAGAAGAGGCGCCTAGTTTGATTTACAAAAGACAAGGTAGAGAAAGATGATCAAGATTGGTAGAACTTCAGCAAAAAATTAAAAAGCATTACGTCACAATGATGGCAACCTGAGTCTCTTTCAAATTTTAGTGCAGTAATTCTGATAAGAATCTTAGATACTGGTGAGTTTGAAAGTGAGGCAATAGAAGAATTACAACAACTTGTGAAAGACCTTCAGTTGAGTTCATTAGCAGTTGAAAAAGATTTAGTAATTGAGACTATGAGAGGAAAGAAGTGGTGTAAGAGCTCTAAATCCTCATTTATCACCACTGAAGTCAATAAGCAATGTCTAAAATTGATAAATTACAAAACAATGGTATAATGAAAATACTAATAGCCAATCTATATTAAGTATTACTGTTCTGAGCATCATTCTAGGCTCCTGACATACAATAATTCATTTACTTCTATCAATATCCTATGAGGCAGAGATTATAATATCTCTTTCAGCATGTATTTAAATCAATGTAGGTGACTATTAAGAAAAAGAGCCAAGAGTTAAAAGTGGTTCTCTCTAGAAATAGAACTAGGAAGTATTGAAGAGCAGGGCAAGGATACCATTGTTTTTAGTACCGCTTTTCTTTGTTATTCTTTATTTTAAAAAATACTCCAATAATATTTTTATGTAAAAATGTGAACATTGCAGATAAAAGCTGATGGCTTAAATCCACAATGACTGCTCATCACCAGCAACAGCAGCTTGTATCAGTCATGTGTTTTTCTGAGTTTTCATATGTTCACATGAACTCTTAAATGTGTGTAGTATTACTCTTTGTGTGTGTGTCTGCATAAATGATAAGCTACTTGTTATTTTGAATGCCCTCCAAAAGCTGGATCAGAGTCTTAGTCCTTGATTCTTCAAAATGTGGTTTGATTTGTAATCAAGGTCTTTAGAAGATGATCACGGTCATTAGGGTGCACCCTAATCCAATATGACAGGTTTTTTTTTTTTTTAAAGGGAATTTAGACATGGAGACAGGCACCACTGAGTGAAAACCAGGTGAAAATACAAGGAGAAAACTACCTGAGGATGGAAGACAGGAGTCATTCTGTCACAAGGCAAAGAACACCTGGGGCCACCAAAAGCTATGAGGATCATTCACAAGAAGAATTCCCTACATTTTCAGGAGTATGGTGCTACCAGCACCTGAATGTTGAACTTCTGGTCTCCAAAAGTATGAGACGATAAACGTTTGTATTGTGTAAGCCATGCCATTTGTGGTGGCTGGTCTCTATATCTCTAGGTTCTCTGCTTTTTTCCCCCACTCCAAAATAGGTTGGAGATCTGTTCTTATGGGGCACTTTTGAGTGTGAATAGGGGAACAGTATAAACTGGGCTCTCCTGAGTATAATGGAATATAGGTCAACAAGTATATATTAAGCTACCTCCTTTTTATAGGATGCATATGTTGTATAATATAGCTATAGTTTATTTAGCTGTTCTTCAAATGTGCATGTTATTTCTAATATTTCATTGTAAAAAGAATGTAACGAATTTATTTTTATGAATTTTCCTGCATTGATATGTGAATGCTTCTCTTGCATTAATATTCCCTAGATTAATGTTTCCCTGTCATAGATCCTTCACTGAAACTGCTGAGTCACAAAGTATGTGAATTTCCAGTACTACTAGATATTGTCCAATTATACTAAAAGCAGTTTTATCAATTACTCTTTCACTAGCAATGTAGGACAGTACCCATAAGCTCACCAACCTTGGGTACAGTACATTTTTAAATTGTAAATAACATTCTGGTTGAAAAATGCTGTTTGTTTTGCTATGCATTTTTTTCTGATCACTAGTGAAACTTAGCATGTTCTCAAGTGTTTATTGGCTATTTGTATTTCTTTCCTATGAAATATATTTTTAAATCATTTGCTTACTTTTCTATCAAATTGTCTTTTTCTTATTGATATGTATATATGGGTACATTATTGATATATATGTACATATATATGTGTGTGTGTGTGTAGACACACATCTCAGCCGATGATCAATTTTAGCATCATAAGGATTTTGAAAAAAATGCATTAAATAAATACATATGAAGGAGTTTGATAAATGTTATCACTATTTTTTTAATCAGTGATGATTGTACATCATGAATATACTTGTCACTGAATTATACACTTGAAATTGGTTACAGTGGTAAATCTTATGTGCATTGTGCCATAATTTTATAAGCAATTGACTAAAATTAATTCAAAATATTATCGAAGACTATGAATTTAGGTTTGACTTGAAAAAGAAAATTACACAATTTTAGAAAAAAGCATGTAACATCTAATATTAGAGTTTGGAAGACTATAAAAATAAAGTTATTTGGAAAGAGAAAAGGAGGAAAACTATATAAGCATTTTTGAACCGGTTGACACAAAATTTTAAGTAGTATAAGGTCATATGGATGACAAATAGATTGGAAGAAAAGATAACTTATAAATAACATAAATATAAAATATATTTGTAAAAGCCCATAATTTACTGCAGTGTCATTATAACAGGAGTTTTTGGTCTGAAAACCCTAATTAAAATGCTGATGGAAGACACTTGAGCCTTATCTTGCCCTCTATATAGAAGTCAACTCAAAATGCATCAAAAACTTAAGCACAGGATTTTGAAGAGGAAGAAAACTTTTCTCTAAGCTTCTAGCCTCTTAAGCTGGAAAACAATCAACTGATACAGAGTAAGAGAAGGTAAAGACCAATTTAATTTATGCACAAGAATATTTGCATGGACATGACAGGTGAGATGGGAACAGGGAAATGCCCTTAAACACTTTCAAAACAAAGAGATTCTTGAAACATTTAGTTTGGCTATTAATTTAGTGGGTGGAACAGAACTTATATAGAAGAAGGACCCTAAGAACTTCTTAGCCACTAAACATCTCTTTCCTTCCTATATGGGGAACAAATTGCTCTCATTAGAAATTTATTTCATGCTTCCAGAAGAAAGAGGGACTCAAAGATATTTCTATTTCAGTTATTTCTCGAGCAACTTTAAAGTAACTAATATGCCGCCTGTGCACATTTAGGGGTGACCTGCTCTGAGTCTCCACCAGAAACCATAAAAATCATAGAAGAGAAAAAGGAAGAAGTGGCGTGGCAATGACTTCTAGACAGTGTGAAAGAGAACTAGAGAACAGTTGAAGAGGTTTCTCAAATGAAAAAAAAAAAAAAAGACTAATGAAAGACCACACATGCTCTCTCGAGTATCTGAAGGTATGCATAGCAGAATCCTTAAGGGAAAACCTGTACTTTGAAAGTCTGAAGGAGCAGAGATTTGCCATCACAAGATTTCCTTCTACATAAAGTATTATTTAGAAAAGATTTTTTAGAAAGATTTGCAATCTTACAAAAAAAAATTAAAGCATCCAGGATGCTTAATGTCATGAAAATAATGAAAAGAGAGGAACATGTATAAACTATAACCAGCTGAACATTTCTAAGTAATTCCAGCTCAAGAACCTTCCCCAAACATCCTCAACAAAGACATTATATTCTAAAGTAATAAAACTCATTCACTGTGAATTGTTTTCATCAGTCTCTATGAAGGCTTTGAAAAACTATTTAAGTTTCACTGGCTTTAGAAGAGGACAAAGTTTAAGTTTTAACTTATGTTCAGTTTGGAGCTTCTGCCTCTCATATTTTCACTTGGAAAATAGACTTAAGTCTCATTCTAATATAAGAATAGATTATCTTATATTTTAGGATGGGTGGAAAGACTTAAAATATTCACCTGCAAGAGTAATAGATAATAAAATCAGAGAATAACCATGGGATAGAGAAATGGTCACTGATCAGATTACAAGGGACATAGAAAAATCTGTTCAGGCACTTAATTGAATAAATTTAAATCAACTCCCTGTGAGAATCACAGATAAAAAAGTCTGCATTTTATAGGAAGAACATAATCCTTAAACATACCCAGAGTTATTTTATTTATTTACTTTTTACTTTTTTTTATTTTTAAGAGACTAGGTCTCACTATGTAACCCAGGGTTGTCTTGAACCCACGGACTCAAGTAATTCCCAGCCTTAGCCTCCCAGCTGCCCAACTCCCCAAAGTGATTTTAATGCACTGACTGAAGCGAACTTTGAGGATTGTGATTTTTGGGCAATTGCTGAGTCTGTTTTCGTATTTACCTTGAGAAAAAAAATATTTTTTCAACGCTAAATATCAATGATCTAGTTGTTTTAAAAATATTGCACTTGAGGTTTAATTTAGAATATGAAAGAAAGAGCACTCTATCTTTGTTAAACGAACTAGATGAATAAATTACTAAAATTAGAGTTCGTTCATGCACCCAAAATGCCTCAAAATATTCAGCAGTTATAAAGTTTTTATGACTGATGAATAATTAGTGCAGCTTTACATCAATACGAAATTTAAAAATGGCTAAATCTTTTCATTTGTAGTTCTGATGGGATGCAAAGGACAGAACATATAATTTATTATGCATAATAATCTCACGGACAGCTGGGAAATGCAGAACTCATCTAAAAGGGATTGCTTTTTTATTCATGTACATGCAATTTACTCAAGAGTGGATTATTTTTTAATTGTATGTGTTTGAAGGAATTTAGTTATAGCAAAAACGATGAAACAATAACATATGCCTCTCTCTGCGAGCTTTGAAAAAAATACAACTGACAATAAGATAACGCAGTGTAGGCTTAACGCTTCTTTTTCAACCCCACAACCATCTGTCCCATATTTTCTAGGACGGAGCTGGTTTTAATATCCTTTCCAGTCAACTCCATAAACTTGTATGACTCTCTAGGATCTCAAATATTTTGGCAACAAATGAATAATCACGTCAGTATCTGTGAAAATAAAAAGTACCAAAAAAGAGAAAGAGTGGTAAAGAAAAGAAAGAAAAGAAAATGAGAGAAAGTCATAGGTCACAGAGAATTTAAGCTTTAGGAAACATCTTGATCGCAGGAGCTCATGGTATCTTTGTGATACATGTGAGGTACCTACATGTCATTCATCATTGATTCAGAAGCTTTGGGAAAGAACATAAATACTCTTCCTTCCACCCCCTAAATCTCCTGACACATTTTCCGAAATAAACATGGCTCCACCTCTGTCAGTTGCTCAGCTTCCGTCCATCTGTTCTAGTAATTGCTTTTCCTTCCTCATTGTAGTTTCCAGTGCCTGGGCAGGCTTATCCTATTTCCTCCGGATGGTGTGTTTGATTCAAGTCAGTTCCTGCTTCTTCTTGCTTCCTTTTATCTACTCCAGGTTGGCCTCTCATTTGCCCTGTGGATGCCTCACAAAGGAGATTCTCAGTGTGATCCCCACAGCCATTTGCATGTAGATATCACGACCAAAATCCTCTGACACTTGACTTTAATCTGAGTGTGTATTATTGTGTGCTGGTGCATATGTGTACACACACACATGCTGAAAAAAAAAAGATATTCAGAATAAATTTCCCTCAAATGCATCACTTTGGTGTGGAGAATATTTCAAGCTGAAGTCTATTGAAATTGTGAAGAATTGAAATCATCCCCAAATGGGGAAGAAGCCTCCAACCAACAAGCCTAAGGGGGAAAAAATAGCACTTTTAAAATGTGGCTTCTGCCACCCAGGTTCCCTCAGATTCGTACCACCCACGCATAGCAGTTGCTAAAGTCACAGTGAAATTTAACAAGGGGGTTTTATTTACAGGGGAAATTAACAGGGAGAACAAAACATCCTTAATGCCACAAGTGGTCAGTTATCTTACCCCAGTCACCATTTTTAGTCCCAAAGGTCCCAAGAACACATATCCATGATGGTGCCCCTTTGCCTCTCCAAACCTGAGGCAGGCACTCTGCAAAGTATAGTCTTTCTTTTCCATCTTCTCTTTGCTTCTTCTCTCTCCAGTGTGCCCAGTTGCTCTGCTTCTCCAAGGCTCTTTAAACTTCATCAACAAATGCTGATGCAAAAATCAGCTTTCCAAATCCCTGGCTATCTCCAGGTACCAGCTTTCCATGCTACCTTGCTGCAGTGTCACACTCTCCACACCAGCTACTCTTTTGACTGCCATTCTCCCACCATGGCTCCTTGCTACCACCAGCTCACTCTTCCAGGGGGCTTTTGCTCATCCTGGCCATTCAGGATCCTCTTATCAGTCCATCATTCTCATCTCGCCTCTCCTCAAAAGTTTGTCTGTCTCAGTTTCTGCTCCTTTCTTTTTTCTCCTTTTTTTTCCTTCTTCCTGAAAACCAGAGGCTACAATTTTCCCTCACCCAGGCTCCTTGTGATCCATTTTCTCTTCCCCACCAGGGATTTAAAACAAAGTAAAAGAGGGAATTACCTTTAGGTTTAGGCCTCTGTGTTTTTCAGACATGGCTAACCGCAATTTCTAAATTTTAACACTGCCCATGTTGGATTCATGGCTTCAGACTCACAAGAAACTTTTACCACTCCCTTAACTTCCTAAAGGAATAAAAATTGGCAACTATTACCCAGAAGTGTTTCTTTTTCTTTTTACCAGAAATAACCTTTCTATTATGGAGAACTCTATCTCCATGGGCAAATAACTAATGACAGAGCATCCGGTCTTCATCATTGAGCCTCCCCTTTCCCATAATGTCAGTCTTCTTCGTCCTTGAAATCCAAGCCCCTCTCCTATGCCTTAGCTCAGGGTATTTACCCTTGCTTTTCCTCGCTGGCCTTGGAATACATGTCTATGTTGGTTCCCATTGGACCCACGTATTATGTATATGGAAAATTATTTTTTCTCCTATGAAAGCCATGACTCCAACATGGGCCATGCATTTGTTCCCAGCATGGCCAGTGTACTCATAAATTGTAGGCATTGCCATTAGCTGTATCTGAAAAACACAGAAGCTAAGCAGGATAAGGGTACTTTTACTTTGTTGCAAATCCCCGGGTGCGAAGAGAAAATACTTCATCGAGAGAGGGAAACTGGAGCCACTGACTTTTAGCAGAAAAAAAAAAGAGAGAGACAGAAAGGAAAAGAGCAGAGACTGGAGAGGAAAGACTTTGGGGAAGGGAGAGATGAGAATGACTGGCCAGATTCCTGAGTGACCCGGCTGGGCAGAAGCCCCCTGGAAGAGTAAGCTGGTGGTGGCAATGGTGGCCATGGTGGCCAGTAGAAGAGTGGTTGGTGTGGAGAGTGTGGCACCGCAGCAAAGTGGCATGGGAAGCTGGTGCCTGGAGATAGCCAGGGATTTGGAAAGCTGATTTTTGCATCAGCATTTGTTGATGAAGTTTAAAGAGCCTTGGAGAAGCAGAGCAACTGGGCACACTGGAGAGAGAAGAAGCAAAGAGAAGATGGAAAAGAAAGACTATACTTTGCAGAGTGCCTGCCTCAGGTTTGGAGGGGCAAAGGGGCACCATCATGGACATGTGTTCTTGGGACCTTTGGGACTAAAAATGGTGACTGGGGTAAGATAACTGACCACTGGTGGCATTAAGGATGTTTCGTTCTCCCTGTTAATTTCCCCTGTAAATAAAACCCCCTTGTTAAATTTCACTGTGGCTTTAGCAACTGCTATGCATGGGTGGTATGAACCTGAGGGAACCTGGGTGGCAGAAGTCACCTTTTAAAAGTGCTCTTTTTTCCCCCCTTTATGCTTGTTGGTTGGAGGCTTTGCCCCTTTTGACCTGATTTCACTACTAACCTGACTGATGTTAATTTGATTATTCAACTTACTTAAGAAGAACCCAGAAGGATAAGGCTAAAATTTCCTTCTTCCCTACAACACACACACACACACACACACAATTTCAGAAAATTGAAAACATAGATGGCCAGGATAGCTGTATTCTTTAAGTATATTGAACTACCTAAATTGTGCAACTATATACAGAAAGAAATTGATAAATTTCTATCTGAAAACAACAGGAAGTTATATTTAGCTGTGTTGAGGTTGAATTAATAGAGTGGATAGGGTATATCTTTCTGAAGTTCTGATGATTAAACAGTTGAACTGGAAGAGAAGAAATCACACCTGGGAGAAATTATGAGCAAAAGTCCAGCAATATTACAGAGTGCTTTTGGGTTCAGTGTCCTGTCATTTGAAAGCAAAGAACGTTGAGTTTGGACATGTATTAGAATGCAGAAAAAGGTATTTGTCAAGTGCAATACAAGAACTGCTCTCAATCTGTAGGTATGATGGTTAATAGGGTGTAAGGGGCTAGCATAGTTGTATAGGTGTCAACTTGGACAATTTCCTTAACAACTCTCAAATCCTGAACAAAACAGTTCTCATTTTTCATTTGTGTGTAGTTCGTCACCAGCAAAATAAGTATATTGTAGGGGGAGTGACAGGGCCCAATGAGACTGGATTATAGAAACTTTGGCAATACTGTCTAAATTCCTTTAAGGCCTCCTCTGCTTTCTCCTTGGGGTTCTGCTCCCTTTCTTCACATCTGCCCTTAAAAGATGTGAATTTTCAGCACTTCCTGGGAACCCATCAGTCCAACCATTTTGCTTACTCTTTCTTAGATTTCTGAAGGCAGAAGTCTTCACCCTTTGGTGGGGCTTCTTGAATCAGCATCACCTGTAATCATAAGGGATGCTCTGGGGGGTACCTGAAAGTGCAACCTCTGTTCTTGGGGTGAGGAAGTAATCTGTACATTCAACTGACTTAATAGTTAATGACCAAAAAGGGGGAGTGGACACTTTTCCATGTACAGAAATCTATGTTGGAGGTGTGTGTTGCCAAAATGGCATTCCAGGGATTGTGAGAGTGTTTTCTGTCACATCTTCCCATGATCTGGGTGCCTGGTGTAGACTTGCTGACCTAACTCAGTTTCAAATTCAATATGGAAGAGGTTGCTCTATGTCTACAAAAACAAAAACAAAAACAAAAAAAGTCAAGTGATACCCCGTGGTGAGTTTCACCTGGGGCTCAAGGAAGTTATCATACCTGATTTTTTCAGATTGAATAGAGCACGTGGGCCCCCTATTTTTCATATGAACTTTGTTACCATTTGTCTCCCTTTCTCCTCCATGGCTTCTTCATTTCTCCTAAGCTGCCTCTATTTCCTTTTGTGACCTTATCTGAATCATCATGCCTTGCTGTCATTTGCTTCCTTTCCTTCTCCCTTACTTAGATCTTTTCCCTTCACTTCCAACCTGGGATACCTGTTCTCTTCCTTGCAATAAGCACAACAATTCTTCCCAAAGAGTTCTCTTCACCTACTTTCTGTCCATATCCCTTCTTTGTTCCTCGTAAACCCTGTCCTGTCTTATCACATTACACAAACAGTTGCTAGCTTCGACCTTCCTTCCTTCCTACCATTGTAAACTCAAAAGGTTATATCCACCAGTTGGGAAAGATATCCCTAATGTCCTTAACTAATTTCCTCCTTAGAGCCAGAGTACTCTGCCTAATGAATATCATATTAAATACCTGAACATTTTCTGGAGCACTGGATTCACATGTGTGTAAGTACTATAAGTTTGAATAATCCTTTCAAAAAAACTCAGAGAATCCTCATTGGCCTTTTGTTGTAGTTCTTATCAAAACTCTTTTGTGTAGGAATTCCCTGTTTCAACCTACGAATATAAACATCTTGTAGAATGTTCTAGCCTTTCCATGCCCCCATTATTGAGTTCCCAGTTAGTGTCTACCATTGAGATAGCCTCCAGTTCCAGAGTTTCTAGATCCTCTGATGGAGATGATGGCCTTCTTCACTAGACTCTAGAACCCTTCCCCATTCATCTGATGTTAATAGGTGTGTATGTCTGCCAAGGTAAACATAAATAGGAGACGAAGCAGAGGCAAACAAGTTAGCCATCCCATTAGGACCCTACTTGTATGGAGAATATTATTAGGACATTTCTAGTGGAAAAGGAGTTGTATGAGCAATAGTATCTGCAGATTATCCCTGTTCATTCAGCCCACCCAATAGGAGTTGACAAAGTAGGAACTGTTCCATCCCAGAGCAACTTCTTTAGCCAAATTAGGTGCCCTGCCAGATGTTAAGAAGAAGACATTTTAGTCCTATCCTAGAAAGGAGGGCAGTGAGGTTTGTGGATTCTAGAAACCCCCATGGGAAGGGTGCTAGCCTCTTGAAAGGGATCCTCTGCTAGGGGGTTAAAAATTTCCAGTAAGTAGTGGTCTTCCTCTACCTTCTTTCTCCTCATGCAGCTCTCAGGGTAAGGGGATAGCTGCTCCCCTCTTTCTTGTACCGTCAAATAGGCCTCTGCCTTTTCCAAATCTAATTTATAGAGGGCAGCCAGAATTTTTTTATTGCAGACTCTCAGCCAAAGTTGCTAAATCTAATTTACAGAGGTCAGCCTGAATTTATTCTTGTAGACTCTTGGAGACCTCTGCCTTTTCTAAATCTAATTACAGAGGGCAGCCAGAATTTGTTCTTCCAGACTCTCAGCCGAAGTAGCTAAATTTAATTTGTAGAGGGAAGCCTGAAATCGTTCTTGCAGACTTGCAGCCGAAGTAGATGGCTCACCTACTCTCCAACCAAAAACAATGTTTTGTAAAGTGCCCCAGAAACATAAGTTCTAAACTAGAAGTTGAAATAAAGTTCCATACATAATCTCACAGGAACAAAATCATCTCTTGTCTACCTGAATTTTTCAGATTACCCATAGCAACAAAGACTTAAACAAAAACATGGAGAACTGCCTAAACTAATGTTTGAACTCATGTTTAAGTCAACACACAAACACACAGACACACATTTACTGAAGTGAAACCAAGCTCCTCAAAATTAGAGACAGAAAAGTCCCTCTGTGTGCCCTGTAATCATAATAAACTTATGCTGACCAACACAAGAAAGGGTCCATTGGGTTGGTGAGCAACCAGTGTGTTGGCCGCATATTGGGCACCAAACTAGTACAGAGAAACACCGGGGGTAGTGGGGTGACCTAGGTGTGAGTCCTCCCTTATGTGCTTAAGAATCAGGAGGAGCTCCAAAGTAGGCATACAGAGAGACAGACAGATGCGCACGCACACACACACACACACACACACACACAGAGAGAGAGAGAGAGAGAGAGAGAGAGAGAGAGAGAGAGAATGAGAGAGAATGAGAGAGAGATTTACAAGAAGAATAAGAAGAGAAAGATTAAATTGTTGACATGTCCTACCAGGAATGCTCTGAGTGAGACACTAGGGTCCAAGTTGAAGCTAGAAAAATCAAGAGGATAAGAGCACACATGAGTTTAATAATAAGTAAAGCATGGCTGCTTAACCACACATCTAGTTCCCAGCATTCCTCTCCCCGATAAAGGAAGTCATGTTCATGGCTTATGGGAGTTGTAGTTCTCATCACCTGAGATCTCTTCAGCTTGGATTCCTAAGAATGTCAGGGAATGAAAATCATTCAGATGTTCCAGGGCTTTGAGTTTGCTCCTTACTGATCCTCTGACAATTGTGTCGTAGAGTCACATTTGGGTTGTAATATTCTGCAGCTCTTCAAAAGAAACCAACTAAATGACATAGTGTAGCAGTAGAAAAAACAAAACACTCTTTGAGTCAGGAAACTGTTAAAAGAAACAGGGACTGTGAATGTATACAATGTAATATTTGGAAGAAATGTAAGATGGATGAACAAAGAAATTTTCATAGATTTATTTACTGTTGCAATCTAAAACCATGGTAAATGCCCAATAAACATATATTGAAACAATGTAATGTATAAAATGCTACATGAAACCAGAGAATGGTAAGATAGTTAAAATGAAATAACAAAATCTCCTGTGCAAAATAGCAAGAAAATGGGGGTGGAAGGTGGAAGACTATGTGCATTATTTTTATTATGGGGCATTGAGACAATATTTCTCTGTAGTTGGTTCATGAAGTGTTTTTATGCAGAAGTGGCTTGTTCCTCTCAACAGTGGAAAGGCAACATAGAAGTCAGCTTCCCCTGATAATTGGCCTGGCCTGACCAGGATCACAAACCATGCCTTAGAATCCACTGTACTAGACCAGGTGCAGTTGCACCCACCTGTAATCCCAGCCTTGGGAGACTGAGGGTAGGAATCACTTGAGTCCATGGGTTTGAGGCTACTCCAGGCCCAGGCAACATAGCAAGATCTAATCTCAAAAAAATAACTGGACATGGTGGCACATGCCTGTAATCCCAGCTACCTAGGAGGCTAAGGTTAGGGATTACTTGAGCACCCCGGGCAACATTGCGCGATCTAGTCTCTAAAAAAAAAAATCCACTGTATTACATTCCTCAGGGCCACAATGGTGGGTTGCCTACCACTTAACATATTTCTGTTCCTTTTGAGGATGCTGATAACCATACAGTGCCTGAGGAACACCCAAGGGCTTTTTTCATACTGTCAATAATCTTGTGATTAACTACCCTTAGACTGCAGGGGACCCCTCAACCCAAGACTGAAGAAACTTTCCTCATTCCTGCATGTTCCCACGTTCCCTTTTCCCGCTACATAATCTTTCTTTACTTTTCTCTCAGGGCAGCAGCCTTTTCTAAATTTACTCTTCTGTCCCCCAGACATGGTGCCACCTGCTAACAAGACATCTCCCATGTGGAAACAAACTTGCTCAGAGTCTACTGTTTTTGAGCATGAGCAATACAACCTGATCTATAAGAACAAAAGTTTAGAACTCTGATCTCCAAACTTCTCTAGCCTCCTCTGTGTTATGATTTGCGGGCTGCTCAATAAGAGGCAAGGACTCCAATTGAAGTTCAAAGCAGCAGGTTTATTGGCAAGAAGCTTGGGGACCAGGGTCGCCAAGCCAAGACAGCAAGAGAGACCCCAAGCGTCTCTGTGACAACCTTTTATAGGGCAAAACTGCTACCATCCCCTATTGTGAAGCAAGCAAGCAGGTGTGGGACATGTTTCCATAACTACAGTTTCCAATAATGCTGACATCCATCTTCTATCAGGGGGACAATGCTGGCGTCCACCATCCATCAGGAGATCAAGACAGTTGTCAGGAATAAGGGGAAGCAGAAAGGCAGAAATAGGATGTGGGGCAGGTCAGCTGTGGTAGGTACTTTCCACCAAGGGCAGGAAGAAGATCCTGGTTTCAAAATGGAGATTTTAAACAAAGTGGAGTCACTTTGGTTAGTGTGTTCCCAACATGCTGTATCTGGGCAAATATTCCCATGTCATGTCCCAGGATCCCATTCATTTTCCTTTAGTGCTGGTGCCTCAGGGAAAAGACTGAAGAGTGCCATTCTGCACCTTTCGAGGTCAGGTCCTGGCTTTGGTTCTTGCAGTGGGTGTGAAGAGGTGACGGACTATGCAAGTTATTATGGACATTTTCTAGTCTTTCTTTCTATGTGTTCTTAAGCTGTATAGGGGATCAAATATCTGCCACCCTAAAACATATCTTGGGCAAGAGGTTTATTCAAGGCCTTGAAGGCTTGGTGGGAGCTGCTTTTGATGTTTACAACTAACCTTCTCTCTGTAAAGGCTTATTCCAAGAAGACCTATTAAGCTATTTCTTTTCTGTAGAGAAGTCTCTTTGTTTCCCTCTGGAAATGCCCTAACTGAATTTCCCTTTTCTGCCCCAGTTTTCCTTGCTTTAGCTAAGCTAGTTAAGTTGCCGGGCGTGGTGGTGCATGCCTGTAATTCAAGTGCTGGGAGGCAAGAGGCCAGGGATTGCTTGAGTTCTCAGGTTTGAGACTACCCTGGGCAACATAGCAAGACCTGGTCTCAAAAAAAAAAAAAAAAATGGCTAAAGTCAAGTAGGAGAGTCAGCCTGCTGGAGCAGCCCTGTACCTTTGGGGACGACAGTGTATCCTCCCAAGTTTGGTGCACACTGCTCCACTCTTTGTCCCCTTCCTTGAGGTTTGAGGACTGGCCACTGGGTGCTCACTGTGCCAGTTTGAACTCTGGGCCTGTCTTCCTGGTGAGGAGGCTGCTGGGAAGGGGGTGGACCTGAGTGGCCATTTTTGGAGAGACTTTAAAAGGGAGTGAGGTGAAGCTGGGCATGGTGGCTCGTGCCTGTAAGCTTCAGCCTATGAAGCGGCTGGGGCTAGGGATCGCGGTTCAAGTCCCTCCTGGGGCCC
>PVHY01021477.1:0-23824 GCA_004024945.1 Uropsilus gracilis
TGCTAAACTTCTCCAGAAAGTACCTTCCCTCCCCCTTCATTCTCCTATTCCTGTGCAGCCCAGTTCCCCACCCCATATTCCTCTAAAATCCCTCTCATTAGGTTAATTATTTCCCCAAGTTCATTATCTCTTCTCTGGAACTATTACCTAATTCTTCCTGCATGTCTGCTCTTAATTACCTCTCCTTGACACTTGTTCTTACCTTTGCCCACAAAACACTATGTTTTCCTGATTTTCTTACTTCTTTGACAACTTCTTTTTAATAGTGGGGTCTTCTTTCCTTCTTAGATCTTTTCCCTAGGATTCTAATCAACCTCTCTCCCTACTTCTCACTCAATCTTGGCATGATTTCATCAATTTCTTGGGTTTTATCTATGACACATAAGCTGGGTGTATTCCCCATCTTCAGCTCCAGCCCAGTGTTCTCCTTTTAGCTTCAGGTCAGATACAATTGCATACTTGATAACCCCTTGGAATTATCTATAATGACCATAATATGTGTGCATACACATGGAATATTCTTCCACTTATCCTATCTCTACATGGGTTCAAACACTTGCCTGTTGTTTTATCAAATTTCCAGTCACCCCACCCCTTCGTCTTCCTAATTCCCATACCTGGTCCATCAGAAGCTCTTGAATGTCTACTTCAAAATTCAAATCTCCTCTCCATCTGCTGGCAGCCATCTTAGTTCAAACCAATAAATCTCTCCCTCCTGGATTTTTACCTCTTGACAGCTGTTTCAAGCTCAAAGCCTTTACCCTCAAATTCAGGCCCTAAGTACCTCTCTAACCTTATTGCTTATCCTTCTTCTTCTGAAGAAAATTCCGTTTCAGAATTTTCGGCCTAAAGACTTTCCATTGTTAAAAATCTGTTATTGCATCTTTTATAATAAATGAGAGTCCTCTCACTTCAAAATAGTGGGAAAACCATTGCTTCCTAGAAAACTGAAGTGCCTAGCCCTCAAAATTGGCAATAGAACTCTGGAAAGTCTCTGGTTTGCCTTTATGTGCTCCTAGGTGAGACACTGAGGCTAGAAATAGCAGAGTAGAAATGATTTTTGTTTTAATTTATTATTGGATAGTATATGAATTCTCCCCTAAGGGGCATTTTCATATGATTTTAAATGAATTTCCAGTATTTGGGGCTACATTACAATTCATGTTACCCAGAGAAAAATCTTTTCCTCCCAAATGCTTGTATAGAATACTTGCTAACCATTTTCATTTGTTTCCCCTCCCTTTCCCCTCCTCTTCCCCTCCTCCCCTTCCTCCTCCTCCTCCTCATCCCTTTTCCCCCTCATCCCTTTCACCTCAGAAGGATCTTCAAATAGTTCAGCTTCAACAGATGCCTTGCTGATTCGGTCCCACTCTAACCCCCACTGTCCCTGAGAGACATTCAAACAAGCTCCGGTGCACATTCTCAGCACCCTTCCCTGCACCCCACTGCTCCCACATCCGGGCAAGTTCTGTGCTGAAGCATCTGGACCATGGTGGTGAGGCAGCAGTATTCTTGGTTGTCTGGCTCTCTTGGATAGCACTGAGGCTATCAACATGCTGTGCTTCTGGGAGCGGCAGGTGGGGGGCCGTCCTTGCATTGCTCACAGGGCACACGAGACTGCCAGCGTCACGGACTCTCACACCAAAGGAAGCTGTGCCGTGTCCACACCTGAGTCCAGACACACGTGGGATGACTTCTGAGAGGAATGAGATGTAGGAGGAATTCTTTGCTTTCTCCAGGGCAGATTCTCAAAGCTGCCTGGCGCAGACACACCTTTCCCTCCCACCTCCCGCTGGTGACATTTTTTCCAGGAAGGAACACCTTAAGTTCTACACAGATAATCATTTAGGGTCTTATCTTGCCTATCTTTTCCAATAAAAGAGAGTAATCTAAGAGAATGATGAGTGCCGTGAATGTATGTGTGTTTGTGTAGAAATATGCCTAAATCCATCTTCCTGTATTTAATTGAAATACTCCCCTTTGTGTTGTATATTTAAAGAATCAGCAAATTTATGTAAACTTGCAACATTTCTTTTTCTCAATAAATAAGAATTGCTTGTAGTATTTCTTAGAAATACAGGACCTTTTTGTATCTGGTAAATAATAGAGCCCTCTAAATATTATTGAAGGAAAAGGATTATAAAATAAAGACAAAGTGCTACTATGCCTGTTTTTCTACATTGAGGAATATCCTCATTCTTGAGTCCCTTATGCCTGGGCCTTGGAGTGAGTGTTTTCTGGTGTAAGTCCAGACCCACTGCCATTCTTTGAAACATTTATAAACTTTGGAGACCCCCTTTTCAGAATTTTTTTTTTTTATTTCTCTGAATTTTTACAGAGAACTGTGGCAATTTTGATGTCAGGTGGATCTTGATCTAGTTCTTTCAGCAGTATTAAGAGTGAAAGATTGCCTAACTCTGCACACTGCTAACCACAGCATGGAGGCACAAGGGAGATGGACCTTAATATCTGGGAGAATGAAATCAGAAACCTAGATAGGTGGGGTGGGGGTTGATTTAAATTTTGTACAAACAAAAAATATTTCAAAGTTGTGGCTTGCAGCACTTCAGACAACCCTCCATGAGGAAGTTGATGGTACAAAGTGTGAGAATGAATTAAAGAGAGCTTTCATGTTTTGGATGTGTTTGAGATAGGAATTGGAGCAGGGGTTTTCTCATTTCTGGTGGGGTGAGAATGACTGTGTATGGGTTTATGGATTTTCTTTGAAGTGTGAGACTTTTCGATTAGTATAGATCAAGTTATAGGCTTCCTCTAAATACAAAATAAGAGCTCTTTATTAATAAAAAGAGGAAACATACCTGTATGACCTGTCAGAGCTTAGAATAAACGTTTTCTTCATAATAAGACCCAGAAAGGTTAAATAATGTATAGTGTTTCTATGTCCAGCCCCAAATTTATGCCAGGAAATAACAGAAATGAAATGCATAAGAATAGGGGTTCATGTTTTATATCCATAAGCTGGCATCCCCAGGCCCCCTCATATGACCTCCCCAGACTTAAGTAGCGGCAACTGCCTCCATTTGGTTAGCTGAGCTCCCATTTGCCATCTGTAAAACACTTTCCATTCCTCCTAGGGGTGACATTGTGTGATTATAAATTTCTGTTAATCAACAAAGTCAGTTGGAGTTTGATATTTTCCCACTCCAGGGTAGAAGCTTCATGCTGAAGATAAAATTTAAAAGACCATTTTGATATCTTATTACCTTCACTGTTTTGCAAAAATAACAATTTCCCAGAAATGTACTGGTTTCCAGCTGTTCTCTTTCAGTCTGGTTCACAGGCCACCCTGCATTAAAAATTCAGGTTCCATAAAGAGGGCTTCACAGCATTGCCTGTCTCCATATTTTAACAAGGATAAAATATGAAGTTTGAGCTGGGAGCAATATTACAATTTTGATATCAGCTACTCTGCACATGTGGTTTTACCTCCCACGTCTTTCCTTTCCTCCAGAGGAAGTTTTCTTAAAGATTTTTCAGCAGGCAGATTTATTACTTGTCATGACTCGGGGATTATCTTTTGGACAGTGTTGCTATTTTTCCTAATACCAGTAAGTAAAAAAGAGCAGATCATTTGGCTTTAAGGGACATATAGGGCATTGTAATCACTTCCACACTGTGAGTACAATATGCAGTAGCACAAGTGTAATTCCATCACTAATTGAAAGACTCTCTTTCATGGAACTAATATAGAAATATCAGAGGGTTGACTGTCTTTTGAGGCTATTTTTCACCAGATGCTTTGTGGATGTGAGGGGATTAGTGGGATTCTCTAGTCCAATAAACCGTTATCTTAAAAGAATAGTTCTGATAGAGCATCCCAGTGACACACCATCATGTTTTAATTTTAATACAAAGGACATTCTGAAAAGTGCATGCTGTCACATGGAGACAGATCAAGAAACCTAATGCCATGAACAGTTTGACACCTTTATTATCATTTTTCAATTATCTGCATCTGCCTCACTCCTCTTCCCACAACATTTTCTCCATTCTTTCATTCTGTTTCTTCACATCATTTCTCATTCCCTCCATTCTTTAATCCTTTTTTTCAGGGTAGACAATCCTGGTTCTTTTCATATTTGTCATCCCCTGCTTTTTAAAAATCCTCTGTCAAAATCTGACAATAAATGTCAAGTATTGCTTATTCTCACAGGAAATAGAACCTGAAATAATGAAAAAATGCCACATTTTAATAAGTACCTTTATTTTTATTGTAGGACTTTGTATTGCAGAGGATTGCATCAGTTATTATGTCTGGATATGAAATAATTCCAGTAAGAGCCTTGCTAAATCTCTAAGGAAAACAAAGCAAATTTTTGCTAAACTTACACTATTCAGTTTAAGAAAAATTTCTAACTACTAGGAGAACCAACTTTTCAAAAAACCTCTACAAGCCAGAGAGGATGCTAATTACTTATGTCCTTACTTTTAAGAAAGCAAGTCTTAAAGGTTTACTACATTTTATAGTTGTTTTGTTTTAATTACTATCAAAATTGTAGTAAATAAAAGTATTTTTTTAAAAATATCTTACAGTTTAGTATTTTAATTTTATGACATTATTGTCCCCTTAAAATAATAAACTTTAAAAAATTGTTTTGTTAATTTTCTGGTTTTCCGTTTCATTCTTCAAAGTGATGAACAGACAGTGATGCAGAGAAATCAAATGGTTAAAGTCAAAGGTAAAAGGAAAGAATAAGAGAAGTAGTATTACTTTGCTAAAAAAAAAGTAAATAAAATATCTTAATTACAGGTTTCAAGTTCACAGATATTTTTAAGAGTATAGTGTGAACCTGGTTGTGTCAGTCTGTAACACACACAGGTGAATTTGACACAGGATTTATCCTGTTGGAGGTCACAGCCTAAAGAGGTGTTCGGGACTGAATTATTACTGTGCAACTCTTAATCCAACTTGTAGCCAGAATTGGAGAGTCATTAAAGAAATGATCGCATTAAAATGAGACCGTTAGAGTGGGCCCTCGGCCAACTTGACTGATGTCCTCAGTCAGGACAAACACAGACACACACAGAGGGTCGATTCTATGTGGGTGCAGGGAGAAGGCAGCTGTCTTAGCCAAGGAGAGAAGTCTCAGAAGTACTCCCCTCAACTTCAGACTTTCAGACATAAGATAACCATTAGTGATACTGCAGTTCAAAAATACAGGGAAAGGGAAGTTCATGGAAGTCGTTGGTCCATAGCAATTCTGAACCCCTCCTGCATTCGTGTGGTCAGTTCCTTGATGAAAGTTCAATTGTCATTGGGAGCTATATTTGCTAGCTTTTCACACTACTCCCTAAACTCTTGGTTCTGTTTTCTGAGTTACTCTTCTTTCCCTATAAGAATACTGAGTATGTAACCAAATGGCCTTCTCAGCTTGTTTCATGCCTGTAAAAGTCTCACTTTCAGTACAAGCTGACACTATTTTTTGTAAAAACTTTATGTATTGACTGTGAGAATTTGGGGGGTTTATTCCATTATTCAAATTTCATCAAGATAAAACCTTTATTATCTTAGGCTACCTGAAGGTTTTCCTGAGACATGATTCTTTAAGTCAATTGTTTAAAAGAAATGGTCTGACTACAAGGCACACTCTTGAGGTCCTAGAAGGCCCTTACCTGGCTCAAGGGTTCTATTTTCTTTATCCTTTTATACACTACTTCCTATGATCTTTACAAAGCATCTTAGAATACATTTCCGCATGTGACCTGAAGACTTAGTCTTAATTTACAAACTCTGCTGGGTAAAAGGACTGCTTGTACCATTAATGTCTTCTCAAAATTCAATTTAAAAATAAATTCATTCCTGAATTCATCTCTCTCATTTCATTTAATGTAGATAGCGAGATGCAGCTAGGTATTGGCAGGATTAGTTCCATGAGGGAGAATTGATTCCATTTCTATTCCTCACTTCTAATGGGTTGTTGGCAACCCAACTCTGGCATTTATTCCTTGATTTTTCCCAGCTCTATCTCTGCATGGTAGTCACATAGCATGTCACATAGTACTACCTATGTACATGTCTGTGCTCAAATGACCCTTTCTCATAAGGACATTAGTCATATTCGATCAAGGGTCCACTCCATTCCACTATGACCTTATCTTAGCAAGTTACAACTGCAATTACTCTATTTCCAATTAAGTCACATTCTGAAGTACCGGGGGTTCGGACTTGAGTATATGAATTTTTGGAAAGACATTGGAATCCACAAAGAACCCCAGGAGAAATTACCAGGGAAGTGTGGGCAGTGAACACAACTGGATGGGGCTTGTCTGTTTAACCCTAGCTCCTTTGACACAAGCCTAGATTACTTACAACAAGCAGAGCATGGAAAGGACTCTTCCAGCCTCTGGGGCTTTTCCAGCCTGCTCTCTTTGCATTCTGGTTTGCTATGACACTGTCTCATCTTACCTTGGTCTTTGAGTCTTTGGACTCAATACATATCCAAAGCAACCTTCACACAACCTGACTTTGAAGATCCTCTGTGACATATTCTCTGACTTAAAGCCTGGGCAATCCCTTTTGAACCTGATTTGATAGAGTTACACTGTTTCCAATACAGCAGTTCAAGTAAATGATGCTCTTCTCTTTGATCCACCTCTGGAATTCATGCTGGCCTGCATAGACCCACTGGGTAGGATAAGCAGATACCAAACTCTGATGAACATCGTGTAAGCCAAACCCTGAAATTCCATAGCTTCATGGGCCATTTCAGTATGAAAAAGAGAATCATCCAAGTTAGGAAAGGTGGCGAAGCGGACCAAATCAAAGCTACCACTGCCCTCAGGAAGGAGGAGCAATTATGGCATAAGACCTAGGGTTCGCATCAGTTACCAGATTTATTGATCCTGTATTGATTTTTGTATTTCTATAAATATAAATCAATAATCTTACTTGGCATTCACTCCAGCATCTCAACATGCTCACACTCAGGAAAAATCATAGCAAAGTTTAGCCCCTCACACCACCTGCATCTTAACATATGCCTGTGACTCCCCACTTTAATAGTTTATTGGGAGTGCTCTAAAAAAGTACCCGAACGCAGTGATTTAAAGAACAGAAATTGTTCTGCTCAGCCTCACAGTTGAGAACTATAAAAAAATCATGAAATAAAAACCCTATATCCACTATCCAATTTGATGTAGTATTTTTTTAGGGTATGTTTTAAATAAAACTTTACAAATATCATTGCAGATTTCATGTTCTGTCTTTTTCCCAGAGGTAACTGAATTTATTTTGTCATTTTCTTGAAGTTTTTATATTATTATTTTAAATATATGAAATATAAAAATAATTTGAAATACTTTGCTTTATTTTAAACCTTATACAAATGGTATCTATCATACAGAGTTTGACATTTTGTAACTAGCTTTATGTTTGAATTTTTAGGTCTTGTTTATTAATCTTCGCTGCTGTGTAGTATTTCATTTCATCGGTATAAGATTATGCAATTTGTATAGGATGAAGTTTTAAGTTCTTTTTAGTATTTTGGAAGATTAGAAAGAATGCCATAACAATTTTGTGCTTGTCTTCTTGCTCACGGTGCAAACTACCTCAGTCATATGCATAGAAGGGATGAAGCTATTTGCATTTCAGTTTTACTAATTTTATAGTGTTAGCCAGTGGTTTAGCTATATGGTCAGGAATTTGGAAAGAATGTGACAGGAAAATTTGGGGAAGAAGTATGAAGATAAACTTCTCCAAATGGCCAAAAATGTGGAGATATTTGTACCTCATGTGTAGGCTCACTGAAGGGTGCCCTCAGAAGAGGACTCTAATAGTCAGGTAGAAAGGATGACTTGTTCTGTGAATTGGAGTTGATCTTTTAAGTTACACTTATCATCATGTAAAAATTGGTCTAGTTATGATCACTGTTGGTTGCCAATAGTAGAGACCACATTGTGTCTCCAACACAATACTATTGTCCAAATTTATTGTCAACTGCCTAATTGCAGGTTGATGACAAAAGACTACTTCCATCATGCATCATGTTGTTCTTACTGGAATACAGTTACTCTTTGTACAGATTTTCATTCCTTCTATGCACTGTGCCTGCCAGAGCTACCATCTGTGGACTGACAGAATGTCTTACCATCACTGTACTCCACGCTGTATTGTTTTTGCTTAAGAAAGTCATTTTGCAACTAAAGGAGTGTGGCTATGTGCCCATATTCATGGAATTCACTGGTATTGTCCTCTGGGGGAGGACTTAGTATGTTTCCAGCTGCAAATAAGATACTTGTATCATAGGAGGTGGTTATGACCTTATGGTATTAATTTGTAGGTTGAACATAATAATCCATTGTCAAATTGTTAATGGATTGACTAGTGATGGTTAATTTTATATGTCAACTTGATTGGGTCACATTGCTCCCCTGGGGTTTCCAGCTTGTCAATTGCAGCTATTTGACATCTCAGCCTCCATAATCACATGGACCAGTTCCTTATAGTCAATCTCAACCCTCTCTCTCTCTTTGTCCACACACATATATGTATCTTATTGATTCTGTGGTTCCAGAAAATGCATTATGTATTGCCAAAGTGTTCTCCAATGTAAAATTGTATCAACTTGCAGATGGATCTACATGAGAATTCTTACTTTTTATATCTTCATTTGCATTCAGCCTTCCTCCTCTGTGAAGTAATATATTTTGTCTTATTTTTTACTTAGGATTATTCATTTCTTATAATAAACATACAAATGCTTTATACATCTTAAAATCTAGATATTTTTGTATCTATTTTAAGTTCTGTATGTGTGTATACATATATGCAAATATCTTAAATACTAATCCCTAACCAGTTGTATGAATTGTAATATCTTCTTACAGACTTTGGTTTGTCTTTTTACTTTAACTAATTTAATTATGATGTTTAAAAAACATTTTTTCCATTTCATTTAAATCAATTCCTTACTAAGAAAATGTTCCCTTCTATTTTCTCCAAAGGTTAAAAATTACATGTATTGGTCTTCAGTAAATCTGAAATTACTTGATGTGAGATAAAAAATTTAATTTATTTTAGTTCCCATAGATTACCACTTATCACAGCCTATTTTATTGAAAAATATCTAATTTTTATAGATTATAATAATACCTTTATCTTTGATCATGTTTCAATATATGTTCAGGTCAGTTTGAGGGTCCTCTGTTGTATGATATTGAAATATTGTCTTTTACTGGACTGTCATATTAATTTGGATAAATTATCTAATGTTTCTTAAATTATCTGTGTAGAGATTTTTATATGAAAATAAAGATAACACTTTTCTTTTTTCAATTCCTACTTTCTATAGCCCCATCTCCCAAGAACAGTGCCCATTAGAAATGAAAATAAAGGGGTCTCTGTCTTCCCCCCTTAAAGTTCGGGCATCAGTTGTTTCTATAGGTTTCAATGGATATAGTATGTCATGGCTAAACAGTTCTCTTCCTTTGGTTTGCAATGAACTCTTACAATGAATGAGATTTAAGTTTTATGCAACAGAGATGGCCACAAGGCAGTCTGTGCCCCAAGTCCCTGGCCCTTGGCGCTCCCTTGCCAGCGGAGAGTGAGGGGGGTCAGGTTTCTCAGGTGAGTCCCCCAGGAGGGGGGATGGGTGGGGGAGCAGGCCCCACCCACCAGTAAGTGACTACTAGGTCAGCAGCCACTTACAGCCCAGCTTGGCAGTGCCATGTTGCCCCAGGCCCTTCACCCAGGGGCCTGGGAAGGCGAACAGTGGTCTGGATGGGCCTGCCCCCGGCTGGGAGCTTCTGGTGCCCGGGTGGGGGGGAGGAAAGGGGAGGGTAGGAAGACCCTTCCATTTCTCTCTTACACCAGCTAAACTTCAGAGTACCCAGAATATGCACAGCACCAACCCCAGCATAGAACAGGTGAGGGACCATGCAAAAGTCCAGCCCACAGGTCTGAGCTGAACACAGCAGATGGACAACCAAGAGAACCAGTGCATGCGAGACTGGAAAAACAACTGTAGAGACACGAAGTCACCATGCATACTTCTGCACTCACTGGGCCAAGAAGATATCTTGGACTTCATTTTGGAGATATCTTCAAGGAGAGCAACACGCCCTCCCCACACACTATGGGAGAGGAAAGGATGACCAAAGATGGCGTAATGGGCCCCACATCAAAACTGCAAACTGAAGCAGAGGAGATGATCTTCAAAGGCCATTCACAGACGCCTGGATTCACAGAGAAACTTTTTGACCAACACTGACTGGGGGCGAGACCCCTTAAATCTGACACCAGAGCCATAAGGAAAAACAGCAAAGCAATGGATATGGGATTAGAGAAGACGGCCTGCAGCAAGAAAACATGGACAGGTCACAAATGAATATAACCTGGCCACCCAATGCAAACTTAAGACTGAAAATCTAACAGCAAGGTTCGCCTGGACCCAACAACACAGACTGTCACCCAGAGAAAAGACATTACCATAGGAAAGAGACTAATGGACTTAGCACAACTAACAAACAACAAAGAGTGGGGTTTGAGAGAATGGAAGGGGCACCAGAGGGAGGAGGGAGGGGGAAAAAGAAATTTTATGCAACACCTTTCTCATACTCTTGAGGTAGTTACATTTACATTTTTTTCTCCTTTAATCTACATAGAACAGGGATTTTACCCTTATGGACAGCTCCCATTTATAGTGTCAGCACATAGTAGCTACTCAATAAACACTATGAAACATACATTTGTGACTGGCGTTGGAAAGAGAACATTTGGAGGAGGGTATGCTGCTCATTTCCAGTCTGAGCTGTGCTTTCCCTGCTGGTTGCTTCACAAATATCTCTTTGCCAACCTCATGGCCTCCAGGTATGCAATGCTTTGCTTTGACAATGTTCCCAAGCAGCTGAACTCTGCAGGAGAGAGAAAGCTGCCCTTTGCTTAGTACTAGCGTCAGGTGAGAAATACACCCTACACTTAACTCCCTGGAATGCATCTTCCAGCGTATTATGAGAAGTCTATCAGGTGCCTGTATACATGCATTACAGTATGATGTCACTCACTGTCACTCTTTGAGTCTTCTGATGATGGAGGTTTCCTCCTGAAAACTAAGTCTTGGTTTCTGAATGTCATTGCTTTGTGGAACAGCACGATTTTATATGTACATCTCCACATTTCCAATGTCAACAGTTGATGTTAATTTCAAAAGAACTTCTTTCCCTACCAGTTATGATTTGCTGAAAATTATGCCCTCTGAACCATAATCTTCTCCCACACTTGACCATCACTGTATTTCTGCAGTTTTCTCATGACAATATAATTTTGTCCAGTATCTTTCAGCAAATATCAACTTCATTTGTATTTCTCTATCAATGGATCTGTTTCCTCCCTCTCTTTTTCTCAAAACTTTTATAATCTTGTCTTGATTCCTTAAATCTTGGATTTCACAAGGTTGTTTTCAGATATAGGTCTTTTTCATTTAAATGATTTTCATTGGGTGATTGGCTTTCAGGACATTTCTTACATTATTTCCTCAACGTATCTGTTTCTTGGCGATGTCTTTCTGGATCTATTATTGGTAGAGAGCAGAACCATCTCTAGATCTCAGCTTAATCTTTTCTTTCCTTTGTTCTCTTGCTATTGTGGGTCTCCATTTCGGAAGCTTACTTTGACTTTTTCTTCTACCCTTTGTACTGAAGTTTTCTTACTTTAGTAATATTTTTTTTTGGGGGGGGGTTAAATGTCAAGATATCATTCTCATTCTCTAATTGCTTTCCCTCTATTCTTTGGATGCAGGAACTTATTGAAGTTCCCAGATATTATATTTATTTGATGATTTTTTTTGTAGTTATTTGCTAATTGGACTATTTTTTCCCCTCTGATTCTGTAAACTTTCTTAGACTGTTTTATGTTTCTAAGTCATCTGTCATTTTTGTCCTTCTCAAGAATGAAGCAAGAGCAGTGCTGCTAGTCGTGGTGCATGTGGCTGATCTGCCTACAGTGCATCAAACTCAGGGGGTGAAGACCTGTATACCAAAGAGTTTCCCCTCAGCTGCCAACCCTCCTAGTCCATGCTCCCTCTGTACAGATCTCAGAGAGGGGAATCAATGTGATGCCATCCTTCTTTGGTTGGGTTTGTTCAGAAGTAGACACTGAAGCAAGGACTTGTAATGATATAACTGTTTTTTATTAAGGAAAAAAGAAACCTGCAAGAGAGTAGGGAGTAGAGTAGGGAGGAGGAAGAAGCCAAACACAAAGACTTTCTGGTTATGTCACATTCCCCACCCAAGCATTTGGGGAGTTCCAGTGGGTAAATGACACCTGAAGTTTGTCCTTCCTTAAGGGATATCCCACAGAGTCTCTATCATGTGCTGCCCAGGGGGACTGGGGGAGAGGGAGACACTTTCAGTTCCCACACACTTCACTGAAGCAACGTTGATTCAGTGTCCAACAGGACCCCCCCTAAAGTTATGGGTATTATCTATAGCAGTGAAGAAAACAGAAGCTGGGTTGAGGGGATACAGAGCTCCAAAAAGGACTCGAGGGAAGCAGAGCAGAGAGAGCATCAAGGGTGCCTGTGTCCAAACCCAGATGGAGAGGTCCGCCCTTTTAACTGTGATGACCTTTTTGGAAGCTCTTTGTGTTCTTATTTCCTTGTTTATAAGTCAGGCATAAGGACAGCATTGACAGATTTGTTTATTTGTATGATGTAGTGAGACAAGAAAATTATCTGAAAGACTGGCTTCAGCATTCACTTTGGAAGAGTGTCTTTGACAATTCTCTTGAAAAGCCCACACAGGAAGGGAGGGATTAGACCCTGAGGACATGAGTGTCAGTAGGCCCTCCAAACCACCGGAGGGAAAAGGAAGGGGCTCTGTCAGAGCAAAGAGTGGTGGGAGGGATTGATATTTAGCTAAAGGGAACTGAATAGCAAAGATGTTTATAACAGGTTTTTTCATTAACTTGGAATAATTGGAATATTTGTCAATTTTGGAATGTCCAAAGTTGGAAGCAACCAAGATGTCCTTCAGTAGGTGAGTGGATAAATAAATTGTCCTCCTTCCAGACACTGAAATATTAATCAATGCTAAAAGAAGAGCACTATCAATGCATGAAAAGGCATGGGTGGAATCTTATGTGCATGTTACTAAGAGAAAAAAATCCATCTGAAAAGGTTACATACTCTGCAATTCCAGCTATATGACATCATGGAAAAGGCCAAACCATGGAGACAATAAAAAGATGGGTGTTTGCCAGGGATTTTAGGGAAGGAGAGATGAATAGGCAGAGCACAGAGGTTATTTTGTGACAGTGAAACTATTTTGTAGAAGACAATCATGGTGGATGTAATTATTAAATTACATTCTGTAATTGTTAAAACCCATAGAAAGTACAACACCTAGAGTGAAGTCTAATGTAAGTATAGATTTGAGGATGATGATGATAGTTCAGTGTGAGTCCACTTTGGTGTGGGATGTATACAGTGGGGGAAGTTGTGGAAGCGTAAGGGTGGAAGACATGGGAACTACGCACTTTCTGTTCAATTTTACTGTGAACATAAAACTGCTGTTCAAAAATAAGTCTGTTTTAAAGAAGTAAATGCAATTGCAAGGAGCAGAGAAGGGAAGATGGGAAGAGAGAGCTGACAAAATGGATCTAGATGGAGACTGGGTTATTGTGTACGATGATGGGGATCCAGGGGACAGAGAGCTGTTTCCTCTAGTAACAGGCAATCCCCATGGAAAGGAGAGGTTCCAGGTTCCCTGCTGTACCCAAAGGAAGGGTGGAACTGGGTGGGGAGGAGAGTCTAGAAAAGACAGGGAAAAGGACTGAGAAAGGAGGAGGAGGGATGGGAGAGAGAGAGAGGGAGGGAGGGAGGGAGAGAGAGAGAGGGAGGGAGGAAGAGAGGGAGGGAGGGAGGACTGGAGAAGGCTCATGGAGCAGGGACATGTAAAGGAGTCCACTTGCTCTTTGGCCTTGGTCTTGTAAGAAAGACCTGAGGAAATGGAGGGAGACACAGATGTGGGTCAGAGATCTGTGGGTGGCTGACAATGGCACCTTTATCTTGACTTGTATTTTGATTTTGCTCTTTTCCTTCCACACTTGCCTGACCACTTCTGCCTTCGTCCTATGGATCCCCATAGGAAGGTTCCTCAGACTTGTAGCCAACTTTGGGTCCTCAGTTGCCCTGCTTTCGTCCAACCCTGTTTGGTAGCACATTTATACACAAGGAGATGGCTAACTTTGGAAACACTGGAAATTGTTTTAAACTATATATTTTCTTTTCTTTATTATACACGAATTGTATTAAAGTTTCTTTGTATTGAATATGTTTATACAAATAGTGCATATATCTTGGTGCAGCAGATGGCAAGTTGGGGGGCTTGGATTGCCCCTCATTTTGCCTTGTAAGATTGTAGGGTAGTTGCTAGGTTGTCAAACCTCTTTCCCTCCAAAATCTCTGTTACCCTACTCAATGCCTGACTCCCTGGGTGGGAGACACCTGAGTATATCAAAGACAAAGGTAGTTTGTGGGAACTGAGGAGCATGTGGGGCCCAAGGCTGAGCTGAAAGGTTGTTTAGAGAAGGTAACATACTGAGAAACAGAACCCAATAGAACTGTGAGCTCTGAGGGCCCGGGAGAATACCAGCAACCTTGGGGGAGAACTTGGGGGGCTTCAACACAGTGTCATTCAGTTCCTCAAGAGCACTGTGATCCTACTGGCTCTTCTGTGGCACTTAAGCCAAGATCACAAACCATCAGGGGCAGACAGAGACTTCCCTCAGCATCAAGAGCTTCAAAAAAGGCAGCCATCTTGAGAGTCCAGTGCCCTCTCTCCTTATTCCCCCTGGAGGGTGTCTGAAGAGGAGTTGATTCACCTTTTTTTATCTTTCCAAATTTCAAGGAGACAGGATTAAGAGGGGCTCAGATATTTTCAGTCCCCAAAAGAAACGTCTACTGTCCCCCTGTAGTGGCTGGTGGGCAAGTTGTCAGCATTCTACACCCTCACCGTTGCTCTTAGAAAAGAACAATAACAAGCCATTGAGACCATATCTCACATCCATAATCCAAATCTTCTCTTGGAGAATTCCAAGTTGTGTGTTTCCTATCTGCTCTTCAATATTTGAAACTGAATGATGTCAGATAGGAAATAAATATTTATTTTTATCCCATATAGAGAACCAACTGTAATGGAGCCTTCACCAAAACATCATTGTTGACCAATAAACAGTGCTACTTTAATCCTGCATCATGTTTCAGCATCATTTCTGGGTTTCCTACTGTGTGATGGCTATTGGGCCTTCCTTTCCTTACTACTTAATAATGCTCTTTGATGTGTACCTGAAAAGTGGGAGAAGGTAGCTGAGAAATGGGTAGCAAAGGTTTTGGAAGAACAGTAGGGCACAAGAACAATATATGATCCTTTGTCACTCCATGTATTAACCCTGTGACCTTGAATAAGTTAGGTAATAGCCCACACTTCATTGTAAACTAGAGAATGGAATAATACCAGCTATTTTACAGAACTCAGTAAAGGACAAAACAGATTGCTTAGAATAGACCAGCATGACCACAAACAGTTTCTAGAGAGACGTCATTTGCTGTACCTATACTCTTAGAAAATCCAAGCAGGACAGCTCCCAAGGAGACCAAAGTAACTTGCCTGGGAGTTTGGCAGGAACACTTCACAGTCTAAGAGGATTTGTCCTTTGCTCTTCTCTGACACTGCAGTTATGAAGCCAAAAGCATTGTAAAGATGGTGGTCACGTATATGATTATGTCCTCTGACTTCTGATTTCTCTCATTCCACCCGTTCCTTCATGTGGTGCTTTGCTGTGACATAAACACAATTACCCCAAACAGGATCTATGACTAAAGTAGACCCCAGAGGGAAATGCAGCTGTCAGCCTGGAGATGGGGTAGTAGCTGGCTTTCTTTCCATCTGGAGTTAAAAGCACAGGCTAATGACAGTCTTTAATGAGCTGACACATTTAAGAAGTTCTTTTCTAAATTATCAGGCTAAAACAAGAACATGTTTATCATATATTGAGCATATTGGGACCCAGGGTTATATTCTTAAATGTTTATTATATACTTAGGATTATGTAGAATAGACCTAATAGAATGGTCTCTTCCCTCATGGACCTTAAAAAGCAATTAGGAAGAGAAAATTAAATGGATGCAACAATCATTAAATAATGTGGTACAGTGTCTATTTTCCCATTAGTTTTGGTAGCATTTACCGGGATGATTCACCAAGAACTTGATGCAGACTCTCTCCTACTCCTAACTCTAATTTCTTCAACTCAGCTGGTACTCGGTATTTTCCAAGATTGTACACATATTATAGGGCAGTAGAAAAGCACTACTGGATTAGAAAGATAATCATGCTCTGAGGACTATGAAATTTAGATTTCTGAAATAGGTAAATAAGCTATTGTTGGGGAAGGTATATTCAGACTGGAAAAGTAAGTTAAGACAGTAGACTTAGAAAGTCTGTGGTTCTATTGCCATTGCAACATTGTGCTTGTTTATGACAGGTGGTGGCAACTGTTCTAGCTTTGCCTTACTTCACATCACTTCTAAATTGCTAATAAAAGGAGAGGTAGCTTTCCTAAGCACTCTCTGTGGTTGTTTGACTACTGTAGAAACTATTCTTTGGTTAGGTGGACAAATTAGTAGACGGTGTAACCTTCCCCCCAAGGTTAAATACCTTGGCAGAAAGGGTGATTGGCATTAATGCTTTCTCTTGTGCAAAGAAAGCTAGAGATTATATTTTAAAGGAATGATAACTTCACTGTCTTCCACACAGTATATGAATAAAAGCCCATGAAGAGAGTGTTCTTTGGACCCTGTTGGTTACCTGTCTAATGTGAAGTTGAGAGGCAGGGTGAGATGGATGAGATACTGAGAATCAAGGAAATAAGGGGCTTTTTGGAAAAAGCATCATGAATACATATCAGGAAGACTTGTTCAGACCTCCAGGAAGAACCATGAGCAGATCTCAGAGACCTCTGCAGCAGATCTCTCCTTCAATCTACAGCTTAATTGATGTTCCTGCCTCCCAGTCTGCCTCCAATATCACCTGCTAATGGCACCGTTGACCTGTGCCAGGATGCCTCGACCCTGTGTCTCTTAGTCCTCAAAGGGCTATATAACACTGTTAGTGGACAGAATGAGAGGCACCCCAGCACCCCTAAATCTGCCTGATCTAAGTGGGTTCTACCATCCACTGCTTCAAAACAAACATACTGTTAGTGTATAAGACCTTCAATAGAAAAGAAAATGACAAATTTGATGATTTTATGACAATATGGATGTACTTAGAAGAAATCATATTAGCAGAAACAAGTCAAAAAGAAAAATACAAAAACCAAATGGTTTCTTTAATATATGGGATATCGTGAAAAAATAAAAGCCACAAGGAAAAGTCAAAACAAGCTAAGCACCAAACTGAAGCACACAACTTTGGGCAGGAGAGAAAGGAGGGGAATGGTGGGGAGGGTGGGGGTGGGGGTGGGGTAAATCCCTGGGATTACAATGATGTGAAATTTATATATAAATAAATTAGAAAAAAAGAAAGGAATTTTAGTAGAATTAATGTACAGTAGAGAGAAGAGAAAAAGAATATAATTAAAATAGTTTTCCCACAAAACACCCAAAATGAACTATCCCATTGTAGGTAAATGCCCACCCAAACAAGGTCAGATAAAGGCAGGGCCTCTGAGGTCTGAAAGCTTGTCACAAGTCTAAGGCACCTTCAGGTGGGAACCATACAAAAAGAGCAGAAGGAACCAACCAAGTAGGGAAGGAAAGGAGTACAATCAAAATACAGATTAAAATAAAGATACCATGGTCAACCTCCCCATGGTTCTCTCATGTCTCTGTCTCTATCAAGTGTCTCCATCCATGTCTCCCAGGTCCCTTGTACAAATCCAAGGTGGAGAAGCAAGTGTGACTTCTTTGCCTGTCTCTCTGCTCCACAGGTATTCTCCAAGTTGCTTCTATCCTTTCTTCCCTTTTCTTTTCGAGCTTCTCCTTGAGGCTCAGTTCCACCCTTCCTTGGGTGAGACAGGGATCCTAGAACCCCTCCTTCCTGTGGAGACTGCACCTGTGCCTGTATGCTGGTACCATCAGCACTGTTGAACTATGTCCTGTTACATCTGAGGGCTGCCCACCACTTCTGCAGCCCCAGCTGCCACCATCAACTGAATATCAGTCCACTGCTTGTGGGTGTGCCCCCAACTCCAATCCCTGAACAGAGGGATGGTGCCCTCTTGCATTAGTGACTTCTGTTTTGAATTACTGAACTCTATGGGCACTATCTGGGGTGAAACATCTGGTTACTTGTGACCTTAGAAACTTGTTTCTCCAGTCTCCTGTTTGTTAAATAACCCCTGATGTTACTGCATTCCCAGCATGAGTAGTCTTGCTACAGTGAGTGTACAGGTGAGAACCCACAGTGACCTGTCCTCCAGTCTTGGCACTGTCATAAGTACTATTTAATTTTAGTACTCTTTCAGAATATCAATTTTATTGAAAAAACTGTCCCCTTAAATTTCTTTATGTTTGTTCCTTGTCTTATCTCCATCCTGAATATATCTTTGTGGGGGAATGGGAAAGGAATCAGTATTACTGGGAGAATCAGTATTACTGTATTACTTCAGGAGAAACCCTGCAGAGGAATTGTACCCTCCATAGAACTGTTTCTGAAGGTTGAAATTAAAAAAAAAAAAAAGAGCAATAAAGAAGCAAAGAGAAACACTGAAATGAATTGCAACCTTGAATGCCCTCTTTCCATCTGCTGCAGCCTGCTCCACATAGGAGCTTGTGAGGTAGGGCAGGTGGTACATGCCAGTGGGGGCTGCAAGGACCGTAAGGCCACAATCTCTGCAAGAAAAGATAATCCTCCTAAGTCCTCCATCATGTGAGGCAAGCAGGGAAAGAATAGGCGAAAAGAAGCTTGAGGTCCAGACATCTGAGAGGAAGTAGCCCTTTGAAAAGCCTTTTAAGTACAAAACATGAGGGCTCAATTGGTTCTGACACAGTCAAGGAAATAAATATCTACAAACACATGCATTGGGTGGAGCTGCGTACGTGAGGCACCCAGCAGAGTCAGTTTTTGAGTCTTAAGCTCTTCTTTTCCCCACCTCCTACCTCAAAGCATTGAATCATAAAAATACAAATAAATAAGCCCTTTTGAACCTGTGTGGACTTCCAGAACATTCCTGTCACTAGGTGAACAACCCAGGAGCAAGGCAGCCCATGCCATCTAATGAACACCTTAACTGTCACCAAAGGGTCCAAGGATGTTTCTTAGCTCCTTCTCTGTCACCAGAGGACAGGTTGGCCATGAGCCAGGTGCCTCCACCCAAGGATGGGTCCTGAAGCATTTTTCCAGAGATTAGCAATAACAATAGAGTAGAAAGTATGGCCACTGCATCCATGATCTTGGCTAAGATGGGTACCTTTCTCAAACTCAGTTCCTTTGGGTGGAGCATGAGGGTAGCAAGACTCCTTGCCTTGCTGGGTTAGTGTGAGGATGGAGGGCATCTCTCTGATGATGCATGAGAATGATGGGACACACAAAAAGCACTTAAATGCTCACTCCTTACATACCAGCCACATTATCTGCCTATTTCCCTCCAGATCAAACTGCATTGATTCAATCAGTGTCAACATGTTGACTTAACAACCTATCGATCTGGTCAAGTCAGTAAAAACCATCAGTCAAGCTGGTGGCTTGACATTTAGTAGATGAAAATTGACCTTTTCTTTCCCACATTTCAAGTTATGATGTCATCTAGCCATAGTCTTCAAATCTATGCGTGAGATCAGGATAATTTATCTGAAAGCACACTGTGGGTGGTGTGGGGGCTGGACAAACAGAGTGTGTAGTTGTGTATGCCGGGCATGGAGCCTTGGAAGGAGTCTTGGGAGCACTGGTCTAGCTGAGTGTGCTTGCTAAGACCTCACCCACACACATCTTCCCAGGACCAAGGATCAGGACCTTAAGAACTCAGGCTGCTGACCAAGAGTATGTTTTCCTTGTAAACACAGCATTAAGTTCTTGGTTTTTGCTTCAGAAGTTAGTCTGTAGTACTTCTAGATACATTTCTGCATGGTATGTAGAACTCTGGGAAAAACTCTGAAGGAAAGTCCTGAGGTTTATAAAACCTCTGCAGGCTAGAGCTCCAGCAGACTCTGGTTTAGGAGAAGCTGGCCACTGGATGGATGCCCAATTCAGGCTGCCTTATCCTTGAGTTCATGTTACTAATCTATAATTCTGACCTCAACATCTTTCAGTTATTAGCTTATATGTCCACTTCTCTCATTAACTGAAAATTCCTTGGTATTAGAGAATCTACTGTGTGTCCTTTTTTTTTTTTTAAACTTTTGTATTTCCAATATTTAGTAAATGGTCAACAAACATATCTTCAGTGAATAAATGAACTGATACATTAATGGATTTTACCTGTCTTCCAGAATGGAATGAAATCTCTGATGTCATACATTTTATTTTTCTCTCCTTCTCATCTATAAACAAGAATAATTACCAACTCTCAAAAGTTAAGTTATTCAAAAGATGGCCTCTTAACCAAGTTCTTCAGCAAATATTGATGAATCTCTATGGTGCAGCAGCATGGTTTTCATTGCTTAGGAAATAGCAATGGACAAAACAGACAATAAAACTCTGATCTCATGGTCATGTCAGCATGTTGACTTAACTTATCACTCTGGTCAGGTTAGTAAAAGCAATCAATTTTTAGGGGAAGAGGCAGACAACACACATCATAAATAAGTCAGTCAAGTAGATTAGTAAGTGAGATGGATAAAAACAAAGAGCACATTAAGGGCAATCAGAAGAGCTGAGGCAAGTTCAAATTTTTTTTTTTGCAATAACATTCCCACTTTCCCATAACTGTAATCTGCAATTTAATGAGAACTTAAAAGCACATAATATAATTTTTCCTAGATTCTTGAATTTTGTTTATAAGAAATACACAATACCCACACCTTAGTGTCCTGTATTCTCAATCACAAAGTTAAAATTCTTTAAAATATTTTTTAATAATAAGTTTAATTTTATTCATTCTTTAGATTTTACAGTTATCAGCATATGGTTATTGGAGAGCCTTCTTCCCCCATTAATGACCCCTCTGTTCACTCTGGCCCCTCTCCTTGTTGTTTTTTGATCTATGTTGAGTCCTTTGGTCTCTTCATTTTCTGTGGCAATGTCCTTTTCTTGGGTGAGGGACTGTGATTCTAGAATATAACAAGCTGTGTTGGTAGATGTTCAGTTTTATCTCTGCACTGGGTAACAGTTCGTTCTCATTTGGACTCTATTAGTGTTTTCTTGTTGTTGACTGTCTTCAGTCAATTCCATTCATTATAGAAGATACTCCTTGTGAAAGGCATCTGCTGAAATCCTTTGCAGGTCGTTTTCCTCTCCTTCAGATTGTAGCTTTGTGTGGGGTTGTGGCCCTATCTCTGTGGCCTTCCTCTTCCATTGAATGGGGAGGGGCACCTCGCTTCCTTGAGGTGCGTATCAGCCCTTAGCTTTTGGTGCATCCACTCCTTGTGTGGCCTTAGGTGTGACTCTGACAGATAATGACTGCGATCATTTCTCCAGCCCATTATACATTGTCTTTCTCACAGTTCCTTCTCTTGCATTCCGCTCGTATGTGTGCACAGGATTTTATTCTGGTCCCTCACCAATTCTATCCGTTCTATAGATTATTAGTTTTCTTCTCATTCCTTCTGAGGACTAATTGGGGTGAGAGTGAAAGAGAGGGGCCACCTTTATAGTCCCGCCTCACCTCCACCTTCCCGTCGCCCCCCTACCCCCAAACCAAGCCTGTGCACCACACAAAGCTGAGAGGTGGCTGAGTGCGAAGGCTAGGCTGCAACCTCCCACCAAAGCCACGCTGCTGTGGCCAGGCCCCGAACCCTAACCGGTTTCAGCTGTAGGCACCTTCGCGTCCCTCCCACCCCAGAGCCCTGCAAATTCAATTATACAGAGCGTGCTCATTTGTGATCTGCCCATGTTTTCTTGCTGCAGGCCGTCTTCTCCAATCCCATCTCCACTGCTTTGCTGCTTTTCCTTATGGCTCTGTTGTGAGATTTAGGGAGTCTCGCCCCCAGTCTGTGTTGGTCAAGAAGTTTCTCTGTGAATACAGGTGTCTGTGAATGATCTTTGAAGATTAGTCCCTCACTCAATGAAAGGACACTGCCATAGAAAAGAGAGTAATGGACTTAGCACAGCTAGTAAACAACAAAGAGTAGGGTTTGAGAGAATGGAAGGGGCACCAGAGGGAGGAGGGAGAGGAGGTATCTTTTGCCACCCCCCAAAAAACACTGAGGTTGTAACCTAAAGAACAAAATAAACTAATAATAATAAAAAAAGAGTGTGCTCAGCATAGGTCTTTTGACAAAATAACATTGGAGTGAGTGTGAAGGAAGCATGAGAATGAGCTGTATGCACATGGGTGAGATGTGACCCAAGGTGAGGGACCAGCTGATGCCACATCCCCACATGGGAGAGAGCTGTGGGACAGCCCAGAGACCCAGGATCCATAGTAGAGTAAGGGAATCAGAGGTATGGTCAGCAACCATATCGGGATGCAATGGCTGGGAAGGGCAGGTCAGTAGGTAGAATTCGTCTGGACTTTTACTTTAAAAACAGGAAACTTTGTAATCCTGTAGGTAGGGAAGTGGCATGGTTTACATCATGCCTTAAAGTGTTATGATGACTGCTAAGTGCAGACAGTAGCAGAGAACAAACAGGAAACCAGGTTAAGAGGCTTCAGTCAGTAATTCAGGGCAGGAATGGTGTGTCTTTGATCAAATGGTAACAGTGGGCCTGGTGAGGAGGGGTTAGAATATATATGAATATATAGAGATGGCAGATTTCCATCCAACTGAATGTAGAAGAGAAAGAAAAGACACTAAGGGCTTGTGTGCTTGATGTACCAGATACGGTGTGAATTATCTTAATTCCTTCTCTAAACACTTTAAGAAACTAGAACAAAGCAGAATCTCTTTACTGCATGCCACTGTGAAATCTATTGTTCTGCAATGTTTTTAGGAACACATTTTGTTTTAATTTGCAGGCCTGGAGACAACAGATCTCAAATAAGCAATTTTGACTTAGGGTATGGCATTTTAAGTGTCATTAGATAAACTTCCTCATGCGTAAAATAGGGTTAGAAACTAATAGCTACCATTTGTTGAAGGATGATGCATGCCTCTTTTAAGTCTTCTAACAAAAATGTGATATGTATGGATTTCCTCCATTTTACACATGAAAAAATGGAGGATAGTCAAGATTAAGTAATCTGCTCTAGTCATACAGATCACCAGTGACAGTGGAGTCCAGGACCTTGAGTTATCTGCCTTTCAGTCTTTGTTTTCCTTATCTTTGATTGAATCCAAGGATCTAACTGAGGCTTGGAGGAGAGATGGAGACCTGAAAATGGTTAATGCATAAAACAAATAAACAAACATAGAAACAAGAGAGAAAAGTTGTCAAAAGTAGTAATTCTCAGAAAAATGTAGGTTATTGCTCTAACTCATGTTATAACTGTTGCATTGTCCCTAGTGGGGAGAAAATGACTGATAGAACTCTGCTAAGTCAATTAAAATCTTTTCCCTTATTTTTCCATTGAATTGGACTTAAAAACAGCTTACCCAACCAAGAATCTTAGCAAATTCAACCTTCTGTTCTTCCCTACTCTGTCTACCCCTTGCAAGCTTTTGGGAATTTTCTGATCTTTTCTTTTCCTTTCCTTTCCTTTCCTTTCCTTTCCTTTCCTTTCCTTTCCTTTCCTTTCCTTTCCTTTCCTTTCCTTTCCTTTCCTTTC
>PVHY01021478.1:0-23820 GCA_004024945.1 Uropsilus gracilis
GTGGCCCTGGGTTGTGCGATCCAGGCCTCCTTGAATCAGGGCTCGGTGTTTCAGGAATATGATACAGACTGTGAAGTCTTCCGTCAGCGCTTCAGGCAGTTCCAGTACAAAGAAGCAGCGGGGCCTCATGAAGCTTTCAACAAACTCTGGGAGCTGTGCTGTCAGTGGCTGAAGCCAAAGATGCGTTCCAACACTAATTGGGAACTCCTCTATCGAAGCCCTAAGCCTTTTCATTTTTATTTGGTCAGTGCCGCTGTAGATGATGGTAGTCTCTTAATATAGCACATTAAAAGATTTCTTAATATTTAATTACGCCTTCATTCACATTATACTTTGAATATTCTGTCCTGGATGATGCTGGCTAAAGCTTGAGGCTTTCCCCTTAAGGATGCAGCAACGTCTGCACTCATGCCAATCACTTCGAGCTACAAGGGCCCTGAACAAGCAGAATGTGTTTACAGATCTCAGTCAAGACGTGTCCAGAGGTGGGGTTTTGCCGAGAAAGTGGGAAAAGAGAAGCGAAGGACAGGCAGGAGATTGTGAGCCCGGGAGATCTTGTGTTCTTCATGCCCAGCGGGCTGTGGCCTCACTACCCAAAAGCTGGTGTCCAGGCCTCCTCCGCAGAGCCACAAGCCAGAAAGTAACCTTGGCCACCAGCTCCAATTCCCACCCTCCCTTGAAAGCAGGCAGTCCCATGCCCGCATTTCAGTCTTTCAGCCCAGATTAGATAACACGCCTGTGCACTCATGACCACCTCTTAGTGCAGGCAGCGTGCGCATGCACAAGGAACCTGTCACCCTGCCTCCCCAACCCTGTGCCTGCAAGCACTTCCCGTCATGCCTAGAGATGTATTGTAATTTTGTGGTCGGTAAAGATGGAAAGCAAATGTCTCTCAGGTGAAATCATACCCACTGATGTGCAACAGGGCCAGCTGGGCACAAAGGCACATCTGTCTCTGCCTCCATCTTCTGACAGTTCCCAGGTGAACGTTACCCTCAGCTGCCAAGAGTGAGTGGTGCCAACTGTGGTGTTTGAAGCTTGCCGGTAACTTGTATTCCTTGACTGCCTAGTAGTTTCAGGGTCTTTGTGAGAAATTATTGGGTTGTGCCTATCTGTGAACACATATCTGTCATCCCCAATTCTATACGGATGTGTATATGTATGGGTGCTCAGAACTCGGACATGGACTTTAAGGATAGTATAAGGGCAGGTGAGACTAAAGCTCAGCACCTCCCAAATACTTAGAACAAAGCTCCCCATCCTACCCCAGAGGACCAAAACCTCATTCTTTCTAGCACATACCTTTCAAATTCTGAGTATCCTCCTCACCCTCTGTTCCAGCCACTCTTCCCTTCTATTCCTAAAGTGGCAAAGGGATCTTCATGCACACTTGTTTGTTTGTTTGTTTGTTTTTCAAACAGAGAAAGTCAAGGGCTGTTGAGGCAAAGGAGTGAGGGAATGTTGACTGGCTTTGGGGATTTGAAAAAGAGGCTAGGAATAGAAGGCGCTGAAATAAGTCAGTTGAGAGAGTGTTAGACTGACAGAGAGGCTAGAGATAAAAAGAGGATATAGACTGAGCAGGGGGATGTTGGGTATCATTGGCTGATAGAGATTTGGCCAGTGGGAGGCAGCAGGCAGAAAATGAAGTGTGGAAGCAGAGTGTATTTGGGGGCTAGGATATGATATCCAGTCAACCTCTGGTCCGTGAGGCTCATGTGTCCCACGAAAGTTCCTGTTAAAGCTATATGTAGTCTGTAAGCATATATCTGAAAAATATCCCTTTAAGCAAATCCTAGCCAAATACACTCTCTGTTTCTGTCTCTTCCCCCACACACACACCAATAGGGGCACACAAAGTGCAATTGTCTTATTCCCCCAGACTATATTTTAATGTAGTCTTCCTCATAACATAGACTTGCCCATGTACCCCACTGCTCCCACACGTATCTCTCCCATCCTCCCTTCATAAGCTCTCACTACTGAATGCCCAGTGTGTACAATCCCATTTCTGATTTCTCCTAGCTAGTATTTGTCTCCCCCCTCCACTTCCTTGGGGAGCATTTTCTTATGGGAGCCATCTCAGTGTCTTTGACCTGCAGCTTGACTTCACTTCAAAGAAATTCTATCAGCTGTGGCCTGAACAGGTTTATTGCACACAGCACACAAAAAGATGAGGTTTAGAGATTCTACCTCTTAGGGATGATGAGAAGCCCAGTGACCTTTTGATGATCCCAGAGGTATGATGTTCCAAGAATTAAAATGCCTTGTGCTCTGGTTTTGCGTATTAGATGGAACCTACAGAGACACAGGGCTGTAGTTTCCCGGTGACCCTCTCATGAGCACCAGAATAGAATAAAAGGGCATCCAAAACCTCCCTCCCAGCACTGAGTCTGTTGTTTTACACTGTGCTGACACCAGGATAAGCAACTAGGTTGTAGAGGGGAACATGGTGGGTGCCTCCCCCAAATGCCTAGGGAGAGGAGTCTGGGGTCCTTGAGTGACCTGGAACCACGTATCTATTTCTTTGCTTTCTAGTTTCTATTAAAAGTGGAGGAACTGTGATGCGCAGAGTGGTCTCCCATCTCCCTGTGTCTGAGAACTCCTTCAGGGAATGTCCAAGTCAACAGAATCCCCTGTCCATGTAACCCAAGAAAGCTGGCATATGTTTTTACTGGTATAAAAACATGGCAAACCCAAACAGAGTGAAAATACAGCTTTTATTTTAGCCGTTGAAACCCAGGAAGGAATTTGTTCTTCTAAACCACTCTTGGAATATATGGATCAGGATGAGCAGATCAGTTCAAAGAGTCTTTGGTAAAGGCCATATCCATCCTGATGTGGCTTATGTCATCATCCACAGCCATCTTGACAGATCAGAATCACTCCTCTGCTTCCCCAGTTGGCAACTGACAAAAGAGCTAAGCACATTTTGAGAGGTGTGGGCACATTTTACATTTTTATCTTCCTTCCCAGTGATGACCAGTGTGTTGGGGTTAGCCTCATAGTTTCCTTTTTCCATGTCTACTTGACCCCGCAGATGGTTTCCCTGCAGAGCATAGCTAAGAAATCCTGAAGATGAGGAAACCAATTAAGCCAGTGAACCCAGCCTCTTGCCCCTGCCACTTCCCTGATGCAACTATTCTCCCAATCACCACCTTCTCCCCCCCCAAAAAAAGAACTTTTCTTTCAGCAGTAGTCAAAGACATTGCTTTGAGGCATTGTCTGATTTGCAATGCTGACCTTATCATTTCTTTCACTGTGTATACACAAAGTGTCCTAAACCTCTCTTCTCCTCTACTGACATTTTTTTTTCTATCACTAAGTCTATAACATAGATTTTCATATACTGTAGATACGAATAGCTCACTATCACAGCTGTTCTCACATATGTTCTCTTCCATTTAATTGAATAATCGACTCACCCCAGGACAAAATCCTGCTGGGGTGCATGGCTGTGTTTGCACTGAATTCATAGATTTGGGGAATAATTAATAGGATTACAATAGCTAATTTTCCTACACTAAATGGTATTGTTATAGGAAACATATAAAATTGCCGGGCATGGTGGCTTGTGCCTGTAAGCTTCAGCCTATGAAGCGGCAGGGGCTAGGGATCACGGTTCGAGTCCTGCCTAGGGCCCGTAGCGAGACCTAGTTCCAAAAAATAGCTGGGCGTGGTGGTGCGCCCCTGTCATCCCAGCTACCTGGGAAGCTGAGGCTGGGGATGGCTTGAGTCTGTGGTACCCCGGGCAATGAGAGCCTGTGGTTCCACGGGCAAAAATAGCGAGACCTAGTCTCAAAATAAATAAATAAATAAAAATAAAATAAATTCATGCATATTTTCCTCCATTTCTACAAATGATATCCATGTGTGTTTTGTGGCCAGCATGAACTGCATGTATCATTTCTATGATTTCACAAGTTTTCTAAAAGCAGTAGCAATAACTTCTTCTATAGATTTAGCTTGTCTCCAATCTTAGATTTTTGTAAAATATCTGCACAAATGATGTGGTTAGAAGGAAACATTCAGTTAAGAAGACAAAGGCAGCATTTCTAATTTCCTCACATTAATAATCTATTAATAATGAGAAATGAAATACAACTATTGAAAAGGATGAAAGGGTCCTCCATGAAGAATATAGGAAGACTAAGAAATGGTAATTGAAGAAAGGAATATGAAAAAGTGGATCTCATCCCGTTTAGCTGTCCTCACAGAGTCTTCTACATGGAGACAATTCAATGCAAAAAGTAAGAGCTGAAGGAATTGCAGCCACCTGCCAGCAGTAGTTCCTTCTACACAGGGGTGTGAGATGGTGGAAAACAGGCAAGGAGCAGGGGAGCAGCTATCACTTGACCAGAGAAATGTTAACCCCATGTTTTCCATACTGAGAATGTGCGAAGACATCTAGTGAATTCTTCAAAATCTTTCCATAGCTCAAGAGTCCTCCAAAGCATAGATTTGAGACAGAGAGAGGCACAAACACAGGTAAACCTGGACTCAGGTTTGGGGAAAGCACTGGAGTTCAGAAGAAAGGGATCTACCCCACAAAGAATCAGAGACCCACCCTGCAAAGGGAGTTGGCCATAAGAGAGCTGACTTGACCAGGGGAGACGCTCTGCCCTGCCTGTGACTTCAAGAGCTCTCATTCAGGAGGGAAAGGGGAGGTGATGACACTGGTTCTCCAGGCTCTTAGGTCCCCTTGTCTCATCTCCTCATGTGTCCTTTTCCTTTCTGAGAGAACAGCACATTACAAATACAAAGCTCTGTCATCCCTTCACTTAGTCTCTGACATCCTGCCAAAGTCCACGTCCTCCCTCTGGACAATACCCACATGTGTCACGTCAGCGTTGTCTACACACTTGTTCTCTGTCAGAGCATTGTAAGGTAACATAGCTGAGAAGTGTGACTGCTCCATCGATATTTGTGTGATCGTTAAACACTGTCATGTACGTGAATTTCTATTTCAAAAGGAGTAATTTCAGAGCCATAGCCAAAAGTGGGAACAGAGGTAGAGAAGAATGAAAAATCCTACCTAAGTGCAACTTCCCCACAAGTATCTCTGGGTGATTAGATCTTAAGGTCAGAGTTGCTGACCATTAACCAGTGAATCTGTTCAAAGACAATGAACATTGGTAAGTTATTCTGATAACTTCTCTACCAGGAGTTGCTGTATGGAGAGAGGTCAAACCAAGGAAGACTTCTGACCCCAAGGTATCTGGGTATCCAGAAGAGATGCACAGATGGTCCCCAAACACAGGTAATATCATCATCCTTCTCTTCCAGCTCCCCTACTCAAAATATGATGTTCTCAACATGGAGTAACCCCAGTGGTTGTGACCAGAGTTTGAGTCTTGTCACCATGTTTACTAGGTTCTGAAGGTCATTGTAACTCATTGTGATTACTTTTGGTGCTGACTCAATCAGGTCCTGGGCCCCAGGGAAATGGTAGGAGAATGAGAGAGGAAGCTTCTCTTCTCCCTCTTTGCTATTCCTTCCAAATCAATCATCGCTGTTCCTGCAGGTACTGTGGTTGCTCAGTGGTTAGGGAGATGCTAATCTAGGTACAGAAAGAAACTATGCCACCTTTATCTGCCATCAGTAAGCTAATTAAACTGCTGAACTCTGACCCTGCTGTATAATGGCAGGGCGAGGACTATCAGTTGCTCAAATTAGTAAAAATAACACAACATGCAGAAGATTAGGACTACAAGACCATGACATTCCAAAAGTTGTAGACACACCAACCTTCAGCCTCTGTCTACTGTGTTACTGGTGGCAGAGTTGGTCATCAGCAAGAAAATGCATTTGCAGGTATGCAGTAGTTGGCACTGATATCAAGGTTCATTTCACAGCCAGTTAAAATGCTGGCAGCAACATCCTGCAAAGCAGAGGGCACATGACTGATGCAACATACATCATAAATTTACAGGGATTCAGAGATGGTCAGAACACTCTGCTTCCTTGCTTTGGAAATCAATTTGCATTAGTACAAATGTTTCCCACTTTACTTCATATCAATCAGACACAAGTGCTGACATAGGTTGTGTGCAAATTCCATTGCTGACACAAACTATGAGAATATTTGTGCGGGTTTGTCTGAGTCACGTTTCTTCATCAGTAGCATGAAGTTCATAATGGCTCTTCTCCCAGAGTCGTGGATATATATCTATGCAGATAGTACTCTCTGTAGTTATTATGTTTTACTGTTGAACGTGAAAGTACCAAGAAGTACCCAGAATACCCAGTTCCTTGGGCTCCATACTAGTGCCACTTGCACCCTTCCCCCATTGTATGGTAACACCTGTGAGGCCTCTCTTCTGTTCACCACTGAACTCTTCAATTTGGCTGACAGTGTTTAGACAGTGAGGGCATGACTTCCTATGAGAGAACCTTGCCACTAAGTGTTTGCTCTATTGTAAGATAGGTTCCTCTGACAATGTAAGGGGAATGGGGGAGAAAGACGTTTCTGGAGATATACCTAAATCTATGTAATCTGTACTTGTGAAGTGATGGTAATAGTTTCCCTGAGGCCCACAGGGTCACCCACAGCAACCTCAGTTCCATGTATATGCCAAGGGGACGCATGTTGGAAAGGCCCGCTTGGAACATCTTGGGAAAAGTTTTCTGAGAATTGTAGGGCATGGGGTGCTGCTGCTCATGATGGTGAGAGTAATGAGGTCATAGAATGACTGTGTGTGTTAAAGGCACTATTGCTGCAGCTATGAAGGCAATTGCCCTTCACCCTCTGGCCTGTCAGCACTCAAACGTCTAAGCAGTGACATTTCTGTGGCAGTTCATCTTTGCTATGTGGCTGTAACCTTTTGGACTACATGTAACCTTTTGGACTAAAAACAGGGCTGGTTGGTAAGATTACCAAAATGGTTCCTTGTACCTTCAGTGGCATTTGCTTGTTTTGTCCTTTTAATGACTAAGTCTGTTTTTGCCTTCTCTTAAGGTTTCTGTGGTCTTGCTACTGCTTGCGCTGACTGGGATGAACCTGGTATTTGACTGACTTTAAAAGGCCAGATGCTCCCCTTTGTAAGTTTAATTAAGTACCTTGTTTTGTCTGTGTTCTTACCCGATTTCAGGAGCACAGTGAGTGATGCTGAAATATGGTGATCTTTGGACCCTGAAAGGTTTGGCTGACAGCTTTGGACCCTGAAGAGCCTGGCCTATAGCGGACAATGCCAGAAGGAAGAAGGAAGAAACACATGGACAAGGACAGAAAGACACACAGGAGGAGAAAAGCAAGCTTCTTGAAGGAAGGATAGAGCTGGGCTGAGGGGGTGCCTGACTGGGGGGCTGTGCCTACTGGCAATGGAAAAAGTGTGGAGGCTGAGACTGATGGCCTTCAAGCCAGGTGAAGAAGACAAGATGGTGCTGTCACTTTCTTCCATTAGCACTGGATACATACATTTGATAAAGAGCTACTTTCCTGTTACTATAGACTTGCAAAATTCACAGAGAACTGTGTAGTACTTTGATTTGTATACCTCCCTGACGGGACTCCCCCCTCCCCCCAGGAGTCCTTGGCGGGAAGACTTGGAAAGAAATGTATAAAGAGGCTCAAGGAACAAAGAAGGGGATCAGTCATTTTGGGATCATCCACTTTGGCCAAGGATTTTGGAGGATGGAGATGTGAACTGTGTGAGCTTGACCATGTGGTCAAGGTTTGGGGCCTGCAGCCTTTGGCTGGCCCAGGTTAATAGCATGTGTGTTAAAGGAAGCTAAAGAGGTTGGAAATTTGAACTACATGTTGGAGTTAGTATTGCTGAATTTGACTTGGATGTTTCTGGAGAGGCCATGTGTATGCCAGGACTGAGAAGAAAATGAACTATGCTGTTTCTGATAGGGTGTGCTAATCCCCCACCCCCCAACCCCCTACCACCAATCATTGTCTCCTGTTTAAGATTGCAGATTTTAAGGAAGGTATGCTGAAATGTGAAAATGGCCTTTTTGCAATTTCCTTTCAGAAAGACGCAAGGAGGAGGAAGAAGTGAAATGGTCCAGGTGTGGTTCCTGAAAGGCGGGAAATCAGGGTATATAAAGGGTGTGGAAACAAAGAGAGGGATCCAATATGGAGGTAAGATAGAGAGATTCATGGAGGAGAGAGATTTGAATTCAGATTTGGGATCGGTTTTGTAGAATAAAGATGTGAGCCGTGTGGACTTGGCCATGTGGCCAAAGGCCTGGGGCCTGCAGCCTTTGGCTGACCCAGACTAGCAGCATGTGTGCTGAATGCAGTTAAGGAGTTTGAAGATTTGAACTCCGTGTTGGAGTTTATTTTGCTGAGTTTGACTTGTGTCTGGAAGAGGCCGTGCAAAAGTCAGTTCTGAAAAGAAAGTAAACTTTGCTGGTCTGGCACCATGGAGTTCCAAGGAGGACAGCGTGAAAGACAAGGAGGAGCACGCCAAGGGAGCAGCCAAAGGAACATGTCTTCAAGCATCTGGAGATGAACTATGACTGGCTGATTTTGGTGAGATGATCAGGACTGAGAGACTGAGGATTTGGGGGCAACCTGGGGAAAGGACTTTGGATAATGCTGAGAAAGGTTTTAGACAATGTTAAAGTAATCAGAGTTTTACATGTTTCTTTTGTAGTAATTAGGAAATCACTTTGTTAAAAAATAAATTAGTCTGCACTGATAGTCTTGCTTTGATTTGGTATTTTTGGTTGAGAAGGCTGGGGATGGTGGGAAGAACCCATGAGAATTTAAAAGAAGGTAAACAGACAAACTAGTGTAAAGTTTAAACTGTGTTTCTTAGTTTTTCTTTCTAGGTCTGAAAGAAGGAAAGAAAGCAGAGACCAGCTGGCTGGCTTTTGCATATCAATGGTAAAGGTGAACAGTGAAAATGCTAATAAGCAGTTTGTAGCCTGCTTTGTAGAGAGAAGCAGGCAGATAGGTGTATCTACTTCAAGTTAAAGGTAATTGCTAAGGAATGGCTTGCAGCCTGCTTCATAGAGAGAAGCAGGCCTGTATGTGTTTAAGTCAAGGCAAAAAGTATTTTTCTTGTCACCCAATTTCAGTTCCGGTACTATGGAGTTTCTTTCTACTACCTGGAGGAGGTCAAGGAGAAGACAGAATGGAGGAACTGAAGCATGCCAAAGAAAGATGTCTACTCTTTGAGCATGTGTAAATGAACTCTGAAGGATTGGACAAGTGGTGAAGTTGACAGGACTAAAGAACTAAGAACTTTGGACAATCTGAGGGAAGGACTTTGGACAATGTTGAGAAAGGTTTGGGACAATGTTGGAGTAATCGGAGTTTTCTTATGTTTCTGTAGTAAATAGGAATTCACTTTGTTTGGTAATAAATTAGTCTGCACTCTAAGAGTCTTGTTCTGACTTGAAATTTAATGAAAAGGCTGGGGATGGCGGAAAGAACTCACATGTTTGACTCTCTTTAGGCTGCAGGAGTTGCAAAGGGTAAATTGAGGCAAGCTAGTGAAAGGTTTAAACTGTAGTTTCTAAGTTTTTTTTCCTGAAGTCTCTGGAGCTGGTGGCTGAGAAGTGGGGGCAAGAATTTACATAGCAAAAAGAAAGGAGTCTGTGAAAATGCAAGGTGGTCTGTGAAGGCATTTACCAGCAGGAGGTATAGGATTTGAATCTGCCTGGGAGAAGCAGGCAGAGGTGATTTGAGTTTTAAGTTAGAAAAACCTCTTTCACCCCATAACCTTATTGGTCAAGTGCCTGAGCCCCACTTGCATCCCAGTATCAATTGCCTTAAGTGGATACTACATCCTTCCTCTACAGAGTTAAACTTAAGATAAACAAGGAAATGCCCTCTCTGTAAAAAAAACATTCCCACAAGCATCCTTATCTGCATGGACTCCCTATTTTGGTGGTGGTATTTGGCAGGGAAAATCAAAGGAACTGAGAGAGTGGGCCTTTGACAGGAAAGCTGGGGGCATTTCCTCAGAGAGCTGGTATGAATTCAGGAAATGGAGAGGTCAGAGGACCTGGATCAAGCACTTGGACAGTGACACAAGTGGTGGTGGTGACAGGACCACGACCCTGACAACCCTGGCGTGTCAATTCACAGTGCAATGAAAGACAGGAAAGCGCCACAAGATGGGCCTTGAGAGCAGGGAAAGGCTCTGTTAAGTCTAGTATTTTGAGTGAAAGAATTTAAAACACAAAAGTTCCCAGATGAGGTTTTGTGTACATGTTTCCTTCTAAAAAGGAGCTCTCATTGGCAGTCCTGGAGGTGGGAGGCAGCCCTGAAGCCCTACTGACTGATCAGGGTGCTCAGCGGGGTTGTTTTTGATGCATATGTAAGATAGTACAGCAGAATAGCTTCTTCTTTAAATTGTTTGGTTTTGCTCAGTAACTTTATGGTCCCCTTTCAAGAGTCTACAGAACCTATCAGCCATGGCCAGATATCAGGTCCTATTCTTTGCTATCAGCACCTCCCCTGCTTGTGATTAGCTTGTCTTTTTACTTGCTAATCTCTCTTAACTTCATTGAAGGATTTCCCAGCCTTTGGTCTGGAAAGGTGGAGAGAGGCAAAAGACAGCTTCCTTCCTCTCCACTGGCAAAAAAAAAGAGATTAGACCATTTGAAAGATCACTGCATAGTATTCTTAACCTGTGTTTCCACCTCAATAAATGATGTTTCCACCAGGAACTTTTGTATGAAATTCCCCATTTAGAGCTTCAACCGATGGAGGTAGGGAAGCCTACCCCCCTCTGGGTGCCATTAACAGTTGATACATACATTTGATAAAGAACTAGCTACTCTCCTGTTGCTATAGACTTGCAAATTTCAAAGAAGATATTATTGGTCTTGCTATTAACATAGGTGATTGACAAGACTTCCTCCTGAGCCCTGTCTTGGGCTTGGATGGGAAGAAAGGTATGTACATAGAATTGGAACAAAAAAAGACAAGATTCAGCCATTTTGGGAGGAAAGATGGAGGCCAGGCCATGAGAGATGAGGGGCCTGAGGCCCGGGACCTTTGACCCGGGTTGGTAAACTCATGGCTTTTAGTAGCATAAGCTGAATGTGCCTGCTGAAAGCTAAAGAGTTTGAATATTTGAACTCCGTGCTAGAGTTTTTCTTGCTGAGCTTGACTTGGTGTTTCTGGAGAGGCTGTGTGAGTCAGACCTGAGAAGAAAATGAACTTTGCTGGTTCCTGTACTATGGAGTTTCTTTCTACTGCCTGGAGGAGGACAGCAAGGAAAAGACATCACACCATTGACTCAATCAGTTGGAGCATGCCAAAGAAAGATGTCTATTCTTCGAGCATGTGATAATGAACTCCAAAGGATTGGGCAAGTAATGAGGTTAACAGGACTAAAGAACTGAGGGTTTTGGACAATCTTTGGACAATTTTGAGAAAGGTTTTGGACAATGTTGGAATAATCGGGGGTTTTCTTATGTTTCTTTCTGTAGTTAAATCATTTTAAATTCACTTTGTTTAGTAACAAATACTTCTTTTCACTCTAAGAGTTTTGTTCTGCCTTTAAAAATATAATAAGGCTGGGGGTGGCGGGAAGAACCTGCAATATTGGATGTTTTTAGGCTGCAGGAACTGCAAAGGGTAAGTTGAGGCAAGCTAGTATATTGTAAACTGCAGTTTCTGAGGGTTTTTTTTTCTCCTGCAGTCTCTGAGGCAGGGAGAAAAGCAGGAGGCTAGAATCTGCCCAACAATGGTGACTGGTCTGTGAAGGCATCCACCTGCAGGAGGCTTAGGATTTGAATCTGCTTGGGAGAAGCAGGCAGATTATTTGAGTTTTAAAGTGAAAAGCTTCTCCTTTGCCCAATAACAGAACTACATTGGAGGAGTCGGTGCTGGGAAGAAAGTGATCAGTGGCATGGGACTGAGACTGTTAAGGATGGCACATCCCTCAGTGGAGGAGGTTATACAGTCCTTTCGCTCTTGCTACAGAAACATGTTTGTCATCACTGTAGGCTCCTTTAATACAGTTACACAATGCTAAGTGTTGCTTTTAAAAGGATAGCTATGTGTCTATAAAAACCACTAGGAAATTTCAAATCGTGTTCAGTATTCTTTGGATAGTGGAATCATATTTGATGAGTGTTTTTTCTTTGTGCTGAAAGGCTTTTTCTTCTTTCAGTGATAAACACGTGCCATTTTGTAATCTAAAACGTGGCAAATTAAGGACGATTAAAATTCCAATGCCCCTATTTAGAAAGGTATACAAGGGAGTCATTAAACATCTATTAAAGGACTTTCATATTTATGAACTATAAAGAACATTGAGACTTATAGATATAACTATATTATTTTCAGTCCATTTTGTGTTTGACTTTTGTCCTTAGTACTATGCATTTATTAACATGTTTACCACAAATATTTCAAAAATAGAGACAAACTAAACTTGTAAATAAACTATTCAATTTCCTGAAGAAAATAGTCATTTGGCCCTCTGATGATGGCCAATTTTTTTCCATCTTTGGAAACATAAACTCAATGCTATTCATGTGAATCCAAACCAAGAACTGCGTTACCGTTCTACCCTTTCCCATAGTTGTATGCAGGTGAAATAAGTTGTCATATAAAAATAAATATTCCAATGCCCCACCACCAAAAAACAAACAAACAAACAAACAACAACAAGAACAACAACAAAAAAGTGAGCCTCCCTATTGTAGAAAAAGTAAAGCCCAGAATTGTTTGTCTTTTTTAGAGCGCTCCTCAGTTTGAGGCGATTTTTTCAACTTTATCCCCTGGGGCCTGATCTTGAATCCTATAGTTTGCTCCCCAATCTCCTAACTTGTGTTTGTTTTTCCCCTCTGTTTCCTCACTCCTGCCCACACCCCCATTTGCTAACTGAAGTCTTGCTCATCTTTTACAACTCAGGTCAACACTGACTTTCTCTTTGAGATGCCCCTATGTTCTCCCACTTGGAAACTTTTCTCCTAGAAAACCAGTTTTGAACTTGCTTTTGTAATCATTTATCTGAGTTAGCTTTGTTAGCATTTCTTTTTCCTTTTGCCTTCATGATTGTGGAGAACAGGGAAAGTATATTTTTAAATTTTTGAATAAAATAGTCATTTAAATGGGCAGGCAATCATTTTGCATACATTTAATGATAGCTGAAAGCTGGATATTGTTTTTCCCATCCTCTCATAGCTGTGGCTTATTTATCATGCAAGATATGTTCACACTTTTTATGGTCAGTCATTTAGAAACATTATTGAGAAACATGGAATCCAAATTCCCATTTTAATAATTTTGTTGTTTGAAAACTTTCTTTTACAGATGGATGCTATCTCTAATAATCTTGGTGTTTACGGGCCAGCAGACCCTGATACAAAAGTTTTCACTGTTTATGCTATATCTGGTAGGAAAGACGCCATCTAGATAAATTAAAAATTTCCCTCTCTAGGTTTTTTTTTTCTTGTTTTTTGTTTTTTTTGAGACTAGGTCTCGTTATTTTTGCCCATGGAACCGTAGGCTCATTTTGCCCAGGGTACCACGGACTCAAGCAATCCCCAGCCTCAGCTTCCCAGGTAGCTGGGATTACAGGCACTCGCCACCATGCCCAGCTATTTTTTGGGACTAGGTCTCTCTGTGTTGCCCCAGGCGGGACTTGAACCTAGCCCCAGCTGCTTTGTAGGCTGAAGCTTATAGGCACGAGCCACCATCCCTGGCTTCTAGATATTTTTGAAGGTAGGATTTCTATTTACACTTTTAAATAGTTTAATTGATAACTTTTAATTATGCTGATTAGACTTTGGGAGGGGGTTTACAGATATTATCTCAGAGGTCAAATGCAAACATGCTTGATTTTTCATAGGATGTTAGCATCAGAACAATTTCTACACGAACTTGGCTGTAGTGACTGAGTCTTCAATATATTTGAGTTAGATGTTTGGGGTGAGACAGAATGTGCAGCACAGGAACAGATACCTAAAATACTTTGAAAGTCTTAAGAGACTAAAAGTCCTTCAACTGCCCAAGGGTAATACTTTTTATACTCAAGTGTCTCCAAGACAGCCTGAGCATGTGCATGTCCCGGTTCAGTTCTACTTTGTTTACACTGAAAGGTCTAATTTGTTTATGGTCTCTGAGTCTCAGTGATACTGTGGGTGCCTACCTCCCCCCCATGCCATTAACAGTTGATATATACATTTGATAAAGAGTTAGTTACTCTCCTGTTGCTATAGACTTGCAAATTTCAGAGAAGATATTATTGGTTTTGCCATTAACATATGTGATTGACAGGACTTCCTCCTGAGCCCTGTCTTGGTCTTGGGGTGTGTGTGTGTGAAGGTATGTACATAGAGTTGGAACAAAGAGAAGATTCAGCCATTTTGGGAGCAAAGATGGAAACCAGGCCATGAGGGCTGAGGTCCCTGAGGCCCGGGATATTTGGCTTAGTCTAGTAACTTGCGGCTTTTAGTAAGTGTAAGCTGAATGTGCCTGCTGAAAGACAAGAGTTTGGAGATTTGAACTCTCTGTGCTAGAGTTTGTCTTGCTGAGTTGACTTGGGTGTTTCTGGAGAGGCTGTGTGAGTCAGGCCTGAGAAGAAAATGAACTTTGCTGGTTTCTGTACTATGGAGTTTTTTGTTTTGTTTTTAATTACCTGGAGGAGGACAACAAGGTAAAGACAGCATTACACCTTTGAATACCTGCTTGAAAAGCTGGAACATGCCAAAAAGGTCGCTGGCATTTTGAAGCACATGCTAAGGATGGACTTTGATTGATGGTGAGGTGAAACAGAGGTTAAAAGACTTAGGTTTTTGTAGTAATTAGGAAACACTGTTAGAAATAAATAGCTCCTTTTACTTTAAGAATCTGTTTTGGCTTTGAAAATAATGGTAATGGGGCTACGGATGACAGGAACACGCAATTTTGAATGTCTTTAGGCTGCAAGAGTTGTAAAAGTTACATCTGAGTGAGTTACATGTAAGTTCAAAATGCAGTTCTTTTTCTTCCTGCAGGTAGTAGGTAGTTCTGTGAAAATGCAAGGTACTGCAGATTGGAGCCAGGATAAAGGATAAAGCCAGGATAAAATTTAGGATAAAGCTGGAAAAGAGGATTTTGAGTTTTTGGTTGTAGTTTAAAAAGTCTCTCTCTTATCACTTGATTTCATAAGCATAAGCCAGGTAGCTTGACTACCAAAGCTGAGTAGCTCAGTCCCACCAGGCTAGGACTATTTTACTTTCCCTGCAGCTATAATCCAGGAGGCCAAACTGAATTGTGTCTTTACCATTTCCACCATTTGGTTCAGTCAACTCCTAAGTATTTTATTCCTTTTCATGATACTAAAATTGGAATTGTTTTTGTAATTTCCTTTCTTACTTGTCCATTGTTAGTGGATAGAAATGGTGATCTTGCTTTGGAGAAGCTATGTATCTTCTATGTCCTTTAGCCTCCTGCTTTCACTGCTATGGTTGATAGCTGGGTGACTTGCTAACTACTATGCCATCCTCCTGAGCACCAGGGACGCTTCAATGAAATAGAAGTCACCGAGTCATTAGAATATACCCTACAAACAGTTGTGTCCCCTACACATAGACCCCTTATTTTATATGGTCTAGAATGTAAGTCTTCAAGAAAGTCTAAATGAAATTAAAGCAGAAACAAAATCTCATTTATTAACGAAAAGGTATGATAATCACAAATTGACAGAAGATATCAATGTTGTCCAACTCTTAAAGCAAAGAGGAAATGAAATGAAAGCCACTGATAACAAACAATTGCAAAATCATAAAGAACATTGTATAAGATTTGTGGAATGTACTCCCAAGGCTAGACTCAAAGTTCACAGCCTTCAATACCCTCATCATTTCAAAGCATGAAGATAAAAACAAGGCGTGTTGGTATCTGTTGGTGGTTCACTCCCAGGGGCCTGACCTCAATTCATCCCACTGATTCTTGGAATATTTGTATGCTGGTACTTCTCTAAGTCCTTCGTGGTACAGCTTTTATGATTGGACATTTCCTTGCCCCTTTTTATGAACTTCTCCAAATTTCCAAATTGTATTCTGCTGAAGGCTCAAAGGATGCATGAATGTGGCAGAAAGTGAGTGTGACACGTGATAGGAGAGGAAGGCAAGGGCCGTGGTTGTGGCTGCCCTTCAAGGAAGCTTCTCTATGTTGCTGACAACTAGTTAGTGAGAATGAAAGAGGGGAAGCATGAACTTTCCAGGTGATAAAACTATCCCATGGACATAGATCAATGGGGCATCTCTCTGTTGACTGGGACACTGGCCCTGAACCTGAAAGGAATGTCACATGTGCATGCTTCTTCCTCACCACCAAGCTGTTGTCAGCTAGGAATGAAACATTTTCATCATAATGTTTCAACAGAAAATAACCAAATATTAAGGATTGTGGTAACAGTTGGCAACACTCCAGGACTGACATGTCTTTGAAGCTGGGTCTTAAACATAGCTACATGCAAAGCCATTCTTAGGGATAAACTCAGATCAAAGTGTTATTCCAAGACCACCTAGAGCAAGCTAAGATTTTCATGAATGAGTGTCAATTTGTTGAACTGTTTCCCTTAACAAATTCTCTGAGAATGCTTCCCTGAAGTGAGCTGCTTGGTGCATATTAAGGCTGCTTTCTTTAAGCACGCAGAATGATTAGATGTCTGGCTTTGCACTCTTGTGCAGTTTTAAATGAGAAACAAGGCTTGATTTCTGTCTATAGCTTTTGCCACAACACTCACATACATATGGTCTCGCTGAGGTATGGGTTTGAAGGTGCAAAGTAAGATTTGTCTTTCGCCTAAATCTTTTCCCACAAAGTAAGCAGCTGTGCGGTTTTCCACCTGTGTGGGTTTTCATGTGTCCTTGAAAAGTTAATTTATTACAAAAAGTTATCCTACACTCAAAACATTGGTATAGCTCATGTTCAGAATGGGTCATCAGGTGTGTTTTCTGACTGAACCGCTTTTTACACACATTGCACTCATAGGGTGTCTCCCTTGTGTGAACACGATTGTGCCTCTTAAGGTCTGACTTTCTAAGGAATTTTTTCTCACAAATAGTGCATTTGTGAGGCAGCTCTCCTGAGTGAATTTTCATGTGCCCCTTGAGGAGTTTCAGGGTAGCAAAACATTTCCCACACCGCATACATGAATAGGATTTTTCACTGGGACAGCTCTGCTTGTGGGCTATGGGGACTCGGGGTACTTGCAGGTTGGAGCACTCAGCTATCTCTCCTAGAGAAGGTCTCTGATGAGGGTCAGGAACCATCATATCGCTGGATGGCTGCTCTGTGGAGTGTCCCAATGAATTTCCAAGCTGCTCACAGTTTTCAAGAAAATTAGGATGAAGCAGCATATTTCTGTCTAAAGAAGCATAAAATGGATTAGTACTCTCCAGATTTTACGTTGTCTTCATTTTCTCTCCCAATTTCAAAGCCCAAGAGCAGAACTAGAAGTTGCAGGTGTCACCATCTCCCAAGGAGAAAGGACAGATACAGGCAAAGAAGAGTGACTCATTAGCAAGTGGGAAGATAGAAACTTACAAGTGTCACCCCAAACCTCCTCACCCTGGGATTAAGGCTGAATTTTCCTTCTTTCTTCCCCCAAGCCAGATGACCCCTCACCTCCCTATGTTAGAGTCAAGGAATTGCAATTTTGCATTATTGGGAGTGTGTAGTTCTTCCTTAGACAGTGGCTCTTTTCTGTCATTCACTGGGAACCTCAACTCTGGGTCTGGTAGGGAGAGTGCCAGCCACTGTGGGGGGCCTGGCCACAGGAAAGACCAGAGGAAGGCGAATGAGTCACTGCAGGTTTCTCCAGAGCCAAGGTTGCAGTTTGCACACATGGCCTCTCCATGTCTACTATTTCTTTGTCAGTTAGGATTGCCTCACGAGCAGCCTCTGATGAGCATTTTGGGCTGGTTTTCTTTTTAGGGTAGAGACAGAAGCAAAATGAAGGGAGGAAAGGTGCTTCTGAGCTAAGTTGAAGGCTCCGAAATTCCTCCAGTCTGTGGCAGGAGAGTGACACATTATGGGGTTAGTGCACTGAATTCCACATCCATTTCAAGAATGGAATAACTTGGGAGAACAGCCAGAACACAAAGGCAACCTTCAAGTGTTGGCCTACTCAGACAGACATACTCTCTTGTTGCATCTTGACAGTGCACAGAGAGAGGCCAAAAGGTGACTTTATGCAGCTGGAATAATTTCAGTAAGAGATATTCAAGGTACCATGGCCACTGGATTAGCTTGACAATGAACACATAGCCTGTTCCAGTTGAAATCTAAAAGTCCAATGTCTTGAAATTAGTGCATATACCATCAAGCAGGGACTCTGACCATCAGTCTAAGGTGAAGCCTGGGGGGGTTTTGACACTTACTGTCATCAGAGCCCTACCACCTCTCTCCTCATGGATAGATTGCCTCTGTGGCTGCATGGTGTCTACCCCTTCCCTGGCCTTCCTTAGCTCTGCCACATTGACCAGTCTGCAAGAATGTGTGGGTCAGAAATGATGGCAATGCAGCACCATGCTTAAACATTAGCATGAGCAAGGCCACACTACAAGTTGGTTAAATCCCTGATTTTGTATTTTCATGGTGAAATGGTCAAATTGATGCGGGGGGGGGGGTGTGTGTGTGTGTGTGTGCTACCCCTTGGGTGCCATTTTCTCTTGTTTTAGGATTGCAATTTCACAGAGAGCTGGATAGTACTTTGATTTGCATACCTGCCTGACAGGACTCCCCCCTCCCCCAAAGAAAGGGATCAGTCATTTTGGGGATGAGTTAGCATTCTGGGGAGAAGGTGGGCAGCCCAAGCCTGTGGACTTACGGCTTTAGCATGATTAAGCCAAGTGTGTGTGTTAAAGTCTGCCTAAGGATTTTTTGAGAGGCCATGAAGAGGTCTTGATGAATCTGCTACTTGTTCCTACTCTTCAGAGTTTCTTTCTACCACCTGAAGTGAAGACGACACAGCAAGGAGGAGAGAGTAACTTCTTCGTCTACCTGCTTGTATCGAACACGCCAAGGAGAAGGAGGGATGTTTCTTTGGAGCATGCTCTGATGAACTCTGATTGGATGTTGGTAAGATGACCAGGACTAAGAGACTGAGGTTTTGGACTATGTTGAAATGATGGGGGGGTTTCCGATGTTTCTTTTTGTAGTAATCACGAAATCATTTTATTAGAAATAAATACTTCTTTTTACTTTAAGGATCCATTCTGGCTTTAAAAATAGTGGTAAAGGGGCTACGGATGACAAGAACTCACAAGTTTGAAAGCTTTTAGGCTGCAGGAGTTGTAAAAGTTACATTTGAGGCCAAGTGGCTGTGAGTTCAAAATGCAGTTCTAACTTTTTTTTCTTCCTGCAGTGGGGCAGGGAGAGAGAGCTGAGAGAAGCTGGTGGCTGGCATTTTCATAACAATAGTAGGTAGTTCAGTGAAAATGCAGGGTGTTAAGCTTTAGTTTGCTTCTTAGGGAGAAGCTAGAAGAGGAGGATTTTTGAGTTATTGGTTACAGTTAAGTTTCCCACCAGATATCAAAATGGTTCAGATGAGGTGAAATTAAATGCACTTAAACCACAAGCTGGTAATTCATCATCTTTTTGTTTTTTATCTATAAGCAGTTTTATTTTTCATATCACCAGCCATTGATCTGAGAGAACAGAGGCATAGCTCCCTGAAGATACCATTCTCTGGTTCATCATTTTGTTTAGGCTTAGGTGTTAGAGCTCAGTTTGGGATGAGAACATAAGAGACCCAGGTAAACATGAGGTCACAGACCAAAAGAAAGGTAATTTCAAGTTACAGTGGGAGCCAACTGAAACTCTGGGTGGGGGAGACCCAGCGCGAGGGGAGTAAACACCTGCAGGACCAGAACGTCCCCAATAAGGGAAACAGGAAATTCAGCGTTCTGTATGGCAGCATGAGTTCCTGTGGTTTCCCATCCTGCACCTGGAACCTGGACTTGAAACGCTTAGGGCTGCAGTTCTCATCACCAGTGGCTTGGACGTCTTCCCTTGGGTGGGAGGCAGCCAGGATGGGGGGAGAGGAGGAGCCAAAGCTACCATGGAGTCCCAATCTTGCACCCCAACAGTGAAGTCAGGGATCTGCACAGGGAACTGGGGAACTGGGGCACAGGGACTGGCTGCAGCCGGGCTGCTCCTTTCTGTTCAAAACCAGCGTGGTGGTAACCACAGCTTCCACCTGTCCTTGCCCATCTAGCACCCTGGGTGCAGCCTAGATGTTAGCCTCATGCCCTTCTTATATGTGAACCATTCCTCAGGCTCTGCAGCCTAGTGGCACATTCAGATCCTTGTGCCTCAAGTGCTTTTGGCCTCCACTTCTCAGACTGTCAAAACCTCTGCTCCCAACACTCGCACCGGTTTCCAGATTCAATCTATTTAGAAGCCCATGTCAGTTATAGCCAGAGCATCATTGCCCTCTGACCCCAGTTGTTCCTCCACTCTCACACAGGAAATCCAATACCATCATGAATGCTGGATGAACTTGACCTTTCTCAGATGGTTTGCCCAGGTACCTGCCCTCCGTGTGGTGCCAACAAGGGGAAATGGCTTTGGCTCTAGTCACCAGGCAAAAGTTAGAACATGTGAGGGTCTAAAGGAGTGAAAGTGAGCAGTGCCTAGCACCTCCATCCCCTGTGGAGAGTACATGATACACCATTTTGGAGCACATTTGAACATATCTTATTCAAGTTTTCAAGTGATGGGTCCACTGCCCAATTGTGCCTATCCTAGAGGCTTATTCACCCCAAGGGTAGGTAGAAGGATGCTCACTGTGTATTAGATGGTACTTTGCTCATCACTCAACGATACATCTGTGTCTCCTGTGCAGGGCCCCACCTTAAGGTGAGCAGCTTGTGTTGTCAAAGTAAGCAAGGAAGAGGGGGTTCTAGAAATGAGCTGAAGAGCATGAATGAGTCTCTTTGTAGTCATCCCTAGTTCTTCTTCAAGATAGGCTGAGAGGCCTCAGTTCAAAAGCCTGCCAGCATCAAACTCAAATTCTCACATATTCAAGTACTTAAAATATAACCTCTGAAGCAGATTCTCCTCCATGCCTTGCTTGCCTTCTCTGTACAACCAGGGAAACCTCATTGCACACGTGGAAGCCCCTGAAAAGATAGAACCTTGTGCTTTTAAGACTGCTGCCCTTGGGTTTCTGTGACTCAGACTCCTGTGCTACACCTTCCCTGGAGAGTTCTCCTGTCCCTTCCATCTGCTGACCTCCCCACAACGAAGTATGTGCATGCTACTGCTGTCTCCTGGTCACATATGTTTCCTTAACCATCCCTAGACCCCTAGTACCCTCTACAAGTGTTGAGGAGGGAAGGGCTTTAGTGACTTGAGGCAGATATCAGATGATCAATGATTTAGACAAAGCATATAATATCACTTCAAACAATGATGACAATGGAGTTGTTTCCTGTCCTCCTCCTTGGTATGTTTTTCTGGTTTCATTTAGTCTGTCTCCCCTTCGCTGGGCTTGCCTGTGCTTTCGAGAAGGAAGGACAATCCAAAGCAATATTCCTGCTTGGATCATAAGTGATCTTTGTACCTATCACTGTTGTAAATAGGAGCAATGGGGGCAAGAGGAGGAGAACATGCCGAAAGAGTCATAATTCCAAATTGAGGTCATGTTCTGTTGCTTGTTGCAGGCATAAACACAAAATACAGACTTTCAAGAAATCTGTTCACAGGTCAGGAGATGTAGGTAAATTGAACACTGGAATATGGGTGCCATTATTTTGTGTGATTCAGCCATGACCATAATAGATATACCCTGTATGCTTGTGGGTGTGTCCTGTTTGTCACCTCCATTAAAAAGAAGACAAAGCCCACATCTGCTACAGGCTCAGCACTTGCCAGAGGAAGCCACACAATATGGTGCCTGGAGACATTTAAATGCAGAAAGGGAAACACATCTGTCACCAATGATCCCACTGTAAGTGTCTGAGTCCAATTCTCCAGGGATAGTGGGCCTGCAAAGTTAATGAATGCTCCTACTGTGAGAACAGGAAGGGAACAAAGCATCTTCTCCAAGGATAGGGTGGAGTCTCACCTGAGCTAGTTTCTGTGCCTGGCCAAACACCTGGAGAAGAGACATGCCACTCAGATTGGAAACCTGAAGAAAAGGAAAGATGTAGGTAAGCCCTAGAGTGAGAATATCTCTTGGCTTTGTGAGCAAATGGGTCAAAGTGCTTAGAATCTCCCTTCTGCTCTGGTTGGAGAGAGCACTGCAAAGCGAGGGACCTGGCTAGGAACTTGGAAGAGACACATCATGAATTTACAATGTCCTTCTCTGATCTAGCGTCTGCAGAGGACCTTGTGCTTTCGCCTTGTGCAATCACCGCCAATCTCTAAGACTTCCACCAGTTTCTAGTCTACAGCTCTTGACTGGCACATCTGTCTCCCCTAAGCTGTGCCTGCAACAATGAAGCTCGTTGCCACCTCCAGTTCCTCACTCTCAAGTCTACAGTCACCAGATTGGAGGTTCTTCCAGTCTTCTTGACATCAGGAAGCACAGGCCATCCACTGAGGTTGCTGGCCAGCAACCTGGGTCTCTCTCCCCCCTTTCTTCCTCATCACTCCGGTCCCAAGTCCATCACCAAGGCCTAGCTATGCACAGACTAAATGGATTTGGATTCCTGCCATTCCTATCCCATCACAACCACTTTGACCCTGTAGGCAATGAGCTCTCACCTGGCTGACTGTAGCTGTCACCTGCTGCAGTGTCTCCTGCCGCAGAACTTCTTTCTCAGAGCAGTCATGTAAAAGGCAAACCCACTGTTCAGCTTGCCCTACTTAGGAGCAGCCAAGGGTCTCCATAGCCCTGCTAGTATACAGCATAACTTCTCAACACAGCTAAGTTCTCACAATCCAGGGTTCTCTTCCATCTTGGATGGCCCATCTGGCCCCTCTGCCCAGAGCAGATGTCTGCCAGGCTCTCCATCCCTCTGAGACTATACACATCCTCCCACTGCTCCACTCAGTAGGCTCACTGCAGTCCATCCTAGAGGATTCAACCCACATGCCCCCTTCCTCCAGGATGCCTGCCCTTTCTGCCAAAAGCTGGCATGGAGGCCCTCACAGAAGGTCCCATAGCATCCTACCTGTTCACACATTCTTTCACAGTTCTGAACATCACATTTGGTGCCTACAGTACTTACTTACAGATCTGAATTGACTGCAGAAATTCTAGTACGAGAATGCCAGGGACTGATTTTCTATCTGGTGCACTGCTGATCCCAGGGTCTGCACAGTCCCTGGCTCTCAGCAGGTGCATATATTTAGTGGATGAATGAATAAACAGTAAATATGGAAAGGGACAATGATGCCAAGCCCTGCTTGAACCACTTATAGATGAGTCAGATCCCAGTAGGTATAACTTAGACTGTACTCAGTGTGTTCATTTTGTACATTCCTTTGGTTTTCTTGCTAATTCAGTTTGTTGAAGGTGCAACACGTCAAAGCTGTGCCAAAGAGAGTAAGGAGACAGGTTTCTGCACATGTGTGGGCCAAGGGTTCTGTGGAAGGAGATAGGGGCTGGGTATAGACAGGGGCACTGACAGCATCGAAAGATTTTCCCAGGAATAGTGAACCCAGGAGCTATTGGGACCCACTCTCCCTCTCCGCCTGACTTCCTCCTCCTAGTTCTAAGCTGGCCCCCTCTGGAGAGGTGCTTCTCAAATTCAGTGGGCAGCACACTCACCTGGACAGTTGAGTAACACGCACTCCAGGGGTCCGACAGGACAGTCTACTCAGTACACTTGCAGAAACACTTTTGGAGGCTTTCATCAGATGACATAATGAGTGATTAAACCCTCTTAAATGATTGGGAGTGAGTGAAGGAATAAAGAATGAACTTTGAGTGGGGTATGAAAGCACCTGAGGTGCTTGGG
>PVHY01021479.1:0-23821 GCA_004024945.1 Uropsilus gracilis
GTCCAGGAGTTCTGGGCTGCAGTGCGCTATGCCGATCGGGTGTCCGCACTAAGTTCGGCATCAATATGGTGACCTCCCGGGAGCGGGGGACCACCAGGTTGCCTAAGGAGGGGTGAACCGGCCCAGGTCGGAAACGGAGCAGGTCAAAACTCCCGTGCTGATCAGTAGTGGGATCGCGCCTGTGAATAGCCACTGCACTTCAGCCTGGGCAACATAGCGAGACCCTGACTTGCTTTTTGAGACCTCCTAGTCTTTTCCATGCACTCAAATATTGCCATATTTGCATTCTTGTTGAACAGAATCCCCCCTACACGGTGATGTTCGCAATGTGGGGGCAAGTTTCTCTTTGCATTCCTCCCTCCCCCCCCATCCTATTTCTTCATTATCTACGGGAACACTTATAGTTGCATAGCGTTTAGGAAGCCCCTATATTGTGTACCGCGCTGCGTCAAAAATGCCAAAAGGTTACACGAAAATCCCACATAAAACGCGGGGGGTCCTTCGAAAAGAAGGACCCATCAAAGCAAGAGCTCCTTGTGGAAGGTGGTTCCTCTCCATCGTGGAGGGTAATCATAGAGTACATGAAACAGTGTCGTCTGGTAACATCTCAAATTTCCACAGGTTCAAGTCAACCGAAATGTAACAAGTCGTGACTCCTACAGAGCCCTACAGTTCATTTAGGGAAACGTTTCCCATACTCGCCTCCTAAATTGTTGGGACCAGCAGGAGTCGCTAGAGACTGCCTTGAGTCCTGAGCCACAGGGGCTCAATGCAATCGATCTGTCCACAGACTTTGGAGGAAGGAGAGAGATTTCAAGAGAATACTTTAGATCTATCTCGAATTGGTTTTGGTGTACTAAAAGCGAACTTGATAGCAATCAATCACCGAGTTCTTCAAAAAAGTGACGCGAATACTTTCGCTTCAATGAATATTGGTTCTTCTGCGCGCCCGTAGCGCTGCTGCAAGTGCGCCTGCGCAGAAGAGTAGCGGCGTCGAGTCAGCCGGCGCAGGAAACTGCGGTAGTGACCCTCAAATCTCACCATGAAGACTCGCTTTAGCACTATTGACCTCCGCGCGGTCCTTGCGGAGCTGAATGGCAGGTAACGTACGACAGGTGACCAGGTTCGTGAGGACCGTGCAGGAGGCAGAGCAGGGGCCCCATGGTGGAAACACGACCAACCTGGTGTTTTTCCTTACTCTCCCCCGAGCTCTTCGTCCGTGGAGCTGTATAGGCCCGGGTGGACTAATGCGTGACACCCTTTCTGGGATTATCCTGGTCCCGAAGGACACCTGCGGCCCCTGTCCTCCCCCTTCTCGCGTCCCCTTTCTGGGGTTGCTTCTCTCTCTTGGTCTTGTGTCTGGCCAATATGGGGTCTCACCTTGTCTGAGTCGCCCTAGTCTTGCAGCAAAGGTAGTAAAACATTAAACGCCAGGTGGACCCCGGAGCGTTAGAGTCATTTTTTGCTTTCTGGGGTTTCCAGGCTGGAGGCTTATTATTATTATTATTATTATTATTTGACACGTCTAATCCTGAAGATCTGGAGCATTGCAGTTTTAGCTGGAGGTAACAGATTTGACGTGAGATCTGGGTTCTAGTGTGGATTCTATTAGCAGTGTAAGCTTTGTTATATTTCTTCGTTTATCTCTTTTTTCCCTAATTATTAAAATTTACTCTTTTCAAAATATAAAACAAATTGTTTACAGTCAATACTACACCTGAGAGGAGAAACCAGTTACTGTACAAAAATGAATAATGATGTAAGAAAATAAGAATTTTACTCTCTCCTTTAAAAATTGGATTGTTTGAAAGACATATTTTTCTTTTGCTGCAGTAGTAAATAACCACTCTTAAGTATAGGACTTAAATGCCTGCCTAATGACCTTCAGTCTTTGCTCCCTGATTGATTAACTATGTATCCTTATAGCCTAACATCCCTAGGTCCCGGGTTCTGCTTCTGCCTGCAGCTGTAAATGTTGTGTAGTTTTATATTTCAAGTAATAATATGATTTGTTATACCTTCTTTTTCTTGCAGCTTGCTAGGAATGAGAGTAAACAATGTTTATGATGTGGATAATAAGACATATCTTATTCGCCTTCAAAAGTAAGAACCTTTCATGGCTTTGTTTTCTTTTAGTAATAAAATGAGGTTATTGACTGGATTTTTTTTTTAAGTTTTCCCATTTAGAATATTTCACTGAGTTTGTGTAGGCAAATGACCTACAGTAAATTTGTTTCTTCTACAGGCCAGACTTTAAAGCTACTCTTTTACTTGAATCTGGCATACGAATTCACACAACAGAATTTGAATGGCCTAAGAACATGATGCCATCAAGTTTTGCCATGAAGGTCAGTTTTAAATTACACTTGACTCTAAAATTTGAGGCCTTGAGATTAGTTACTAACAACTGAAGTTTTAAACTGGCTTTTCTTTACTGTTATTGATAAAAGTAAAAAATACGAAGAGCAGTTGACAGATACTGGGATGTAGAAACGTTGATTAATTGATTTCTTCCTATCACCCTTCATACCGATTTTGCTCTAAATCTTTCTGTTCCCTCAGTCATCATTCTAATTCAGATTTTTATTTTTGACCTTACTTCTCACTATCAAAACAATTTTTTGTTAAATAGCATTTATTTTTAAGGGCTTCTTTTTCATTTATTATCTTACTTTTTATGATTACCTGATTTCTGAATCCATATTCTATATCTTAGCGTTCTTATCAATGAACTGTCCACACCTTTTTTCTTATGTTAATCACCTCCATTTCACTTTTGAGATACCATCTGCATTTTATTGAAGTACTTAATAACATTACTATGTTACAAATCATTATACCTTTTTATTTCTCACTTCTCTCATTGCTTTTGATCTTACTCTTTAACTAAAACCCTATTCTAAAACAAATCTGCATTTGTGGGCATGTTAACCTGTTTATTGACATACAAATATACTGAAAATTTAGTGGTGCAGAGGAAAGGTGTCAGAAATAACTAACTGAATTAGTGGTTTTGCCACTATAATTTTCAGTTGGACTAGTTACTTAGCCTCTTGGAACTTGGTTTCTTTAACTGTAAAGTGTAGATAACATCTCCCTCCTAAGATTATTGGTGAGGATTAAAGTAACACATAAAGCACCTAACACAATACCTGAGGTTAGGGCTATATGTGTATTAATTTCCTTCTTCCTCTCCTCCTCACTTTCGTTCAGAAATTTGTTTTGGCATTGTGTTATTTCATTAGAGGTTTTACAGAAAAGAGCCTTATCCCCAGCAACTTAGAATCTTTTTGAATTACAAGTTAGGTAAGTGTTTCTTTCGTCACAATGGCTTAATAGCTTTGGGGTTACTTAATAGTGACTCCAGTGATTCTTTTAGGGATTGTCCTAATAATAATTTAAAAGTTGGATATAAAATTTAATATAAATTACAAACCCTTGGACAATTAGGACTTGAATTATGTGGGTCTACTTCTATGTGAATATTTTCCTCTCTGTGGCATACAGAGATCATACAGAGATCTAACTAACTCCAAATATGAATTGGCTGAATCCAAGGAAGTGGAATCCGGGTATACAGAGAGCTGACTATAACTTATACTTGCACCTTCAACTGTGTATGGATGGATGGGGAGAGGTCACTGTCCCTAACCCCTGTTGTTCAAGGATCAAATGTATTGTTTATGACTGTATTGTTGTGCTTACTACTTTTTAAATATTCCTGATGGTAATGAAAAAAAGTTTATTATAAAGTATGTGATGATTAGAAATTCAGTTTCATTATATAAATGTTTTTTTTCTTCTATTTCTTGCTAGTGCCGAAAACATTTGAAAAGTCGGCGATTAGTCAGTGCAAAACAACTTGGTGTGGATAGAATTGTAGATTTTCAATTTGGAAGTGATGAAGCTGCTTATCACTTAATCATTGAGCTTTATGACAGGGTAAGTTAAATTTGGAGGATGGGGTGAAGGAGAATTAATTTATATTATTGATCATTCATGCAAATACTTTAAAAGATGGGTGGGAACATTTTTTTTTAAGTCAGAACTACTGATAATACTATGCTACTAATCAGGTACCATAAAAGTAAAATATAATTTTCTATCAGTAGCTGCCATTTTTATCTTAATGTCAGAATTTAGGCACATCTTAGCCATTTAAGATAGCATTATGAATGTATATAATTTTCTACCAATACCTGCCATTTTTATCTTAATGTCAGAATTTAAGTGCAACTTAGTCATTTAAAATAGCATTATGAATGTATATCTCAAAAGATCTAAGAATTGAAGATCTAAGAATTGAATCTCAGTACTTGTATGATACTTTCTGTATTGTAAACTCCTTAAGGGGCAACCAGAAAATGAGCAACCAGAAAATGGTTGTGTTATTATAACAGTAGTTGAGACTCAGGGACATTGCCATATTTTCATACTGTACCAGTTTTAAGAAGTAGATGGCTTGTGGCCTCACCATTCATCTTGGAAATGTTTCATGAGCTGCTTTCAGCAAAACAGATCCTGTATGTGTCAAAATTTTAAATATGAAAGGTGAAATCATAGTAGTAGTAAGTGAAAATATGGGTTTAGATTGATACTTGGGATGAGTGACTTTTTAAAAAAAAATTATGTATATATATATATATATATATTTCACATCATTTAAATCCCTGGGGGTGTCTCCTACCACCTCCCCTCCCCGACAGCTCCAGCTGGTCCCCACCCTCCTGTTGTGTACTTTCATTTGGTTGTCCATATATTAGTGAAACCATTTGATTTCTGTCTTTTTCTGTCTGACTCGTTTCTGCTAGTATGATTTCTTCTAGGTACATCCAGGTTTCCATAAATTCATCAAATTTGTCATTTTTAATTGATGAGTAATACTCCATTTGTATATATACCACATCTTTTTCATCCATTTGTTTTGGGGCATTTGGGTTGTTTCCATGTCCTTGCAATTACAAATAGTGCTACAATAAACATCCGAGCACAGGTATCCTTTTATACCCACATTGAGGTCTCCTTTGGGTAGATTCCCAGAAGGGTGACTGCTGGGTCAAATGGTAGTTCCATTTTTACTAGTTTGAGGAAAAATATGGAACGCTTCACGAATTTGCATGTCATCCTTGCGCAGGGGCTATGCTAATCTTCTCTGTATTGTTCCAGTTTTTAGTATATGTGATGCCAAAGCAAACACTGAATATGACTTCTAAACCAAGCAGTGAACACAAATGTTGATACTGATGGGTACTTAATTCTAAAAGTGCTTAAGCTAGAAAGCACTGAACTATATTGAAAGATATAAAACTGGGGAAAAATTTTTTTGAACTTGTTTGATAAATAAGAATTTCTTAATCTTCATTTGCAATTTTCACACAGCCCTAGAGTGGAAAGTTCTTGATTAAATAATTTAAAAAATAAATAAGTACAAATAAATAGATCATATTAGAACATTCATTTTGAAAGATTGTTAGAATATAACCTGATTTTTAATGTTAATATACATAACCTTTGATTTAGGAATTCCACTTCTAGGATTTGTCATGAGTAAATGAGTCAGTGCTCAGGGAGGACTATACCAGGGGTGTTTTTCTGTTTGTTTTTTTCAAGAACAGAACAGGCAGATTTATTGAAATAAACTGCCAAGGTAAGCAGTAGGCAAGACAGGAGCAGTCAGTTGCCCAAGAGTGTTTATTATAGTGTTTCTAATGGTTAAAAATTGGGAAAAACCTAGATGTCTTCTTTGGGTAACAGATTGGTTAAATAATTAAGGGAGCTTTAAACAGTAGCCTACTATGCAATTTAAAAACTAATGAGCTAAATTTTATTTCTTACAAAGGTTTTCACAGTATGCTTATCCTAATTTTAAGCTTTTTGTTAGCAGTATGACACATGTATCAAATATGCAATATAATGAATTATGAACATTCCTGTTTTAGTTATTGACTTAGGTGTAGGATAGGGGCAACATGACCAGCTGTTGTTCCTTGCTTTCATGTCTCTGGACTTCTCTTTATCAGTTACTTCGTTACAATTTTTTTGTCTTTCCCCTGCTGGCAACAGCAACTGTAGTTGCTGCCCATTGGCATTGATTTACATAGTGTGGTCAGTTTTTAAAATTTGTGTGAGACCCTCTTTAAAAATATTTAAAATATTTTATTTTTTATTTTATTTTTAATTTAATTTTTTTTTTTGGGGGGGGGACTAGGTCTCTATGTTGCCCGGGGTAGTCCTGATTCCATGGACTCAAGCAATCCTCAGCCTCAGCTTCTCAGGTAGCTGGGATTACAGGCATGCGCCACCACGCTTGGCTAAAATTTTTATTTTTTAAATGTCTTTATATTTATTGAAAGTTGCAAAGATAAATAGATGTCTGATGTATCCTTTACCCAGTTACCATTGTTACATTTTACATAATTATAGTATAGTATCAAAAAACAAGACATTTATATTGATACAATGTATGCATACAATTCTATGTATGGTTCACATTTATAGATGCATGTAACCACTGCAAGATAAGGAATTTTATTACCAGAGACTATTCTTGTGCTATCTATCCCTTTATAGTAATACTCCTCAGACTCCCTATCTCCTGGCAACAACTTATGTTTCTAGTTGCTCTACTTTAGTATTTTTAAATTGAGTCTTCAGGACATAAGGCAGTCTTAGACTCTTACTGAAAAGTATGAACTAGCTACACTTTAAGCAGGAATTAATGAACTACCTACAGTCTATGGGACTTTTCTGTAAAAAGCTTTCCAATTTAAGAATGGTTTTTATGTTTTAGAAATGCTCTTCAAAAAAAATATGCAGCAGATCATATGTATAGCTCATAAGCATAAAATATTTAAACTCTTACCTTTTACAGAAAAGTTTGTTGACCCTTGCTCTTAAGTAATAGATGCATTTTTCAAGGTCACATTGCTTAAACATATACCAGACTGTATAAGGTATTGAGTTAGGACTTAAAAGACTCCTTTTTTGTGTGGAAACCTGTTGTCCAGGACAGTCAGGATTAATCTGAACTGGGGAGATTAATCTTGATTAGATTAGATTAAAACATTAGAAATATTGAGAATATCTTATTTCTGTATGCGTAATCCAGAATTATTTATTTATTTATTTATTTATTTATTTATTTATTTATTTATTTATTTATTTATTTAATTTTATTTTTGAGACTAGGTCTCGCTATTTTTGCCTGTGGAACCCCAGGCTCTCGTTGCCCGGGGTGCCACAGACTCAAGCAATCCCCAGCCTCAGCTTCCCAGATAGCTGGGATTACAGGCATGCACCACCACGCCCAGCTATTTTTTTGGAACTAGGTCTCACTACAGGCCCCAGGCAGGACTCGAACTGCGATCCCTAGCCCCGGCCGCTTCATAGGCTGAAGCTTACAGGCACGAGCCACTGTGCCCGGCCTTCCAGAATAATTTTAAACATTGTCATGAAAGGGACTTGTTAAAAATTATCCAGAATTTGAAATGAGACAAGAACAAACTGTTATCCTATTAGATATTATCTAGAGGCACTTCTGGGATTTTTTTTTCCCTCTGTGAATATATATTTTGATTGATTTGCTATTTGTAGTTGATTAGGATTTTACAACTGTAGGAAACCACAGTTGTAGGAAATTCAGCAGTACAAATAATTCTTGTCTGATAGCAATAAGAACTGTTTTCAGTAAAGATTGAAGTTTATCTGTCTAAAGAAAATGTGTTTCCAAAAGTTAGTTTTCTTGTTCAATAAGGCACTGACCCCAGTTTTTATCTAAATTGGCTATTTGCCAGGCCCAGTGGCGCACTGTAAGCGACAGCTTATGGGGTCACGGCAAGGTCTGGGGATCGCAGTTCGAATTCTGCCTGGGGCAACACAGCAAGACTGAGACCCAAAAAATAGCTGGGCATGGTGGTGCATGCCTGTAATCCCAGCTACCTGGGAAGCTGAGACTGGGGATTGCTTGAGTCTGTGGTACCCCGGGCAACATGAGCCTGAGGTTCCGCGGGCAAAAACAGCAAGATCTAGTCTCAAAAAAAAAAAAAAAAAAAGGGTTTTGTTTGATCATTCTTTTCTCAACCACTATGAATAATTCACTTATCTCTTGAAACCAGTTTTGGCATCTAATTGGTTCTCTAATTAGTTAAATTGCGTACAGAAAAATAGCATGGGGGAGGAGGAGGGTACAAAAGATTAAAATGGTTCATGGGTAATAAGGTGATGAGAGAACCTCGGGGTAGACAATGATGTCATATGTATGTGTATGTGTGTATATATAGATATGTGTAATCAAAAAAAAAAGATGCCAAAAAAAACCCCTAGAAAAATAGTTTATTCTTATAACCATCATCTCTACTGATATCAATGTTTGTTACATTATTGCCCTTTTTACCTGGATGTTTTTAAATTTTTGTCTTTAGTTTTCTATAGTTTTGCTGTGATATGCCTAGTTGACTTTTTCTTGGTAATTATTCCAGTAGGGAAGACTTTGGAGAAAGTAAGTTAAGATCAGAAAGTGGCTTATTGAATATTAAGATTAAGCACAATATTCCTAAAATATGTTCAATACAAGTAAGAATGTATTTGTTCAAGTACTAAGTATCTTTCTTGAATACCTTCCTTAGAGATATATGTGTCTGGAAAATTGGGTCCCATAGTCAAAATTTTGAGGAGCTTTGACAATAAAATTAGGTTAAAAAAATATTTTACTTTAGAAGCACCTGTAATATGATGAGATATATACATCTAGAGAGGGACATGTTACATAATTTCAGAAATTACTTGGTCACAAAACTTTTTTTTTTTTTATGGTAGTAGGGGACCATCTTAAGGAATACTTTTGGGAGGCCGGGCACGGTGACACACACCTGTAATTCCAGCACTGGGAGGCTGAGGCCAGGAACCGCTTGAGTTTGCGGGTTTGAGACTACCCCAGGCAACATAGCAAGACCTAGTCTCCAAAAAAATAGCCGGGCATGGTGGCATACGCCTGTAATCCCGGCTACCTGGGAGGCTGAGGCTAGGGATCACTTGAGTCTGCAGGTACCCTGGGCAACATAGCAAGACCTAATCTCTGGGGAAAAAAAAGAATACTTTTGGGAACCATTTCAGGGAAGTAGCTGCCTTATTGAAATACTCCAGCTGTTCTTGATAACAGCATAATTTGACTCAAAATACATTTATTGAACACCATCTATGTGCCTGGTTCTATGTCCAGGTATATTTTTAGGTCACAGTTTCCTGAACCAGACGCTGTGTGGTCTTCTTCTTTCTTCTCTAGTAAATTCTTCTGTTCTTTAGGTTAAATGTCTATAACTTTGAATGCGCGCTTTGAAGTCAGGACCCTTACCAGTCGGTACTACTCTGTCAACGCCTAGTATTCTGTGCTTATCTGTATCTCTGATCATGGTGAATGATGGTCCTATCTACTGGAGTCACTAATTTGCCAACAGTCATTCTCCATGAAATTGGGGTTGTTCCCATTATCTTCTGTGATCAGCTTCTAAACTGTTGCTAATACACTTGAGGAAAGTTTTGTGGATTTATTTCTTTGTATTTTACACACATACAGAATATATAACAGAATTCTGCTCAGCTATAAAATAGATGAAATCTTGCTGTAGCAATAATACGGCTAGACCTCAAGGGTATTATGCTAAATGAAATCAGTCAAAGACACTATATTATTTCATTTATGTGTATAAACTACAATGTAAAACAAGCAAAACTCATAGATACAAAGAACAGACTGGGGTCACCAGACCATTTCTAATTATAAAATGAGTAATTCATGGAAATGTAATACACAGCGCAGGAAATAAAGTTATTGATATTGTATTGCAAAGTTGAAAAATGCTAAGAAAAGGTTGTTTTGCAGAAAAATGGGAGGAGTGACTGAAGGGGGGATACAGAGGGGAAATATGGAGGGAGGAGGAAGGGGGATACAGAGGGGGGATATGGAGGGAGGAGGAGGGATCAATTAATTCACAATTGTAAAATGAATAAAAAAAAAAGTTTGTAAGAAGATACCTTGACAATCACTTCAGTGTGTATACAATTATGAGTTACTATATGGTACACCTGAAATTTGTCAGTTACACATTGATTTAAACAAAAGGGGGGATTCTAATGAAAATAAACTGCCTAAAGAATATAATTTTCCAAATTTACAGATCTTGACTATAAGGGTTGTGTTTTTACTAAAATACAAAGAAATAAATCCACAAAACTTTCCTCAAGTGTATTAGCAACAGCTTAGAAACTGATCATTGAAGATAGTGGAAACAGCCCTAATTTCATGGAGAATGACTGTTGGCAAATAAGTGACTCCAGTGATAGGACCATCATTCACCATGATCAGAGATATAGATAAGCACAGAATACTAGGTGTTGACAGAGTGGTACCTACTGGTAAGGGTCCTGACATCGAAGCACACATTCAAACTTGTAGACATTTATTTAACTTAAAGAAGAGAAGAGTTTACTAAGGAACTGTGTGTATGTGTGTGTACACATACCCCTCATTTTTGTATCCATTCATCTATCTTTGTATATGCTTTGGTTGTTTTCATTTGTTGACCCCTTTTCCCCCTCTTTTTAACTTATTTGTTTATTAGTTATACCTATATATAGATTTTATATCGTTACATACCCTGGGATTCTAAGAATGTGGAATGCTTCTTGAATTTGCATATCATCCTTGTGCAGAGACCATGCTAATCTTCTCTATCATTCCAATTTTAGTATATGTGCTGCTGAAGCAAGTACCATTTCTTCAGTCAAAATCAATATCCAAATTTTATTGAATTTTTATATATAAACAACTAATTATAACAAAGAGAAATTTAAAACACAATCCCGTTTGCATCTAAAGGACTAAAAATATCTAGGAATAAATTTAACTGGGAATAAAAGACGAATACATTAAAAACTATCAGAAGAAGGCTGGGCATGGTGGCACATGCTTGTAACCAGCAACCTAGTAAGCTGTGGCCGGAACCAGGGATCGAGGTTTGAGTCCCACCCTGTGCACGTAGCGAAACCTAGTTCCAAAAACATAGCTGAGCATGGTGGCACACGCCTGTAATCTCAACTACCTGGGAAGCTGAGGCTGGGGATTGCTCGAGTCTGGTACCCTGGGCAACGTGAGCCTGCGGTTCCACGGGCAAAAATAGCGAGACCTAGTCTCCAAAAAAAAAAAAAAAATCAGAACAAAGAAATTGAAGACACACAAAAATGGAAAGATATTCCATGCCCAAGATTTGGAAGAATTAGTGTTATTAAAATGTCCATATTACTCAAGGCAATGTAAAAGTCATTGGAATCCCTATCAAAATTCCAAAGGAATTCTTCACAGAGATAGAACAGAAAATTCTAAAATTAATATGGAATTGTGAAAGGTTTTGAATAACCAAAGCATTCTTGAATCAAAAGGCTGGGCTAGAGGCTTCATGCTTCCTGATTTAAACTTCATTGCAAAGCTATAGTCATCAAAACAGGATGATACTGATATAAAAACAGACGCATAAACAATGAATTGACTAGAGAACCTGGAAATCATGCATATTTGGTCTACTAATTTATGACAGAACAAGAATGTGCACTGAAAAGGATAATGTCTTCAGTAAATGGTGTTGGGAAAACTGGACAACCCACATGCAGAAGAATGAAACTGGAACACTGTCTATGTCAGTGAGCCTAAAGTTGCTCTAGATTTCATTATGTTTTAAACTTTAAGTATGTTCGTCTTGTCTAGCAGTTTCTGCTGGACAAATACAAGGAGCAGTGTTTAGATTGGCTCACATTCTGTTTTGTTTGTAATTTATATTTGTAGGTTTGATTAGCATTTTAAGAAACTACATTTTCTTTCTCAAGTTTTAAAGAAGTTTCAGTAATAATTTGGGGAAAGCTTTCAATTGTATTTTAATCTATTACAGGGGAACATTGTTCTTACAGATTATGAGTACCTAATTTTAAATATCCTAAGATTTCGAACTGATGAGTCAGATGATGTTAAATTTGCTGTACGTGAACGCTATCCAGTTGATCATGCTAAAGCTGCTGAACCTTTGCTTGCCTTGGAAAGGTAACATGTTTTGTTTATATACTCATTTCGTGCTGTATTAAATGGTAAAATAGTTTATATGTCAGAGTATGAAAGAATTGTTACATAAAAATTATTTATTTGGATGAAATAACTAAATTTGCATTGCTTGAACCTATATAGTGCATGTGTTAGTAATTAAATCCCATTTGGGAGCAGCAAAAGCCTTTTTTAACTTTAAGGTTGTTATTACTTCAGATCTTTATGATTTCTTGGTTAAGTGAGCGAACACACCATATCTTGGGCCAAATGCAAAGTGAAATAGAAATTCTGGTTTGACTAGGAAAAGGTTATAGTAGGTGGGATAATGTGCTCATTATAGATATACTATTCTCACTGTAAGACTTTTGCTGAGTAATAGTCTACAGCAGTGGATCTTAAAGTTAGCATGCATGCATCAGAATTATTCAGGGGCCTTGATAAACTAGACCCCCCCCCTCCTCCCTACACATCCACACACAACCTTCCCTACCCCTTCTCTCTCTAGATCTGGCGTAAGGTCCATGAATTTACAGATCTAACAGATTCTTAGGTGATGTTGATCTGGAAACTGCAGTGACCTACACTATCCTTAAGAATCGTTAATTAAGTGAAACTATATCAGGTGTTAACGATATATAACCATTCTCCACAAAACAACATTTAACTGTTAGATAAAAACATCTCTTCTACGTCATATATGGGCACATCAGTGGTCTAAATGATGACTTTATTGAAAAAGTATTGATGTTTCCTAGAAAACTTGGGTTCAAGTCCAAGTCTGCTGTTTAAAAACTAAATACCTTGGATAAATTAGTTTTATGACTCATTTTTTTACCCACAAAGTTATTTAATATTTTGGAGTGTTGTGAAGATCAGGTGAATTGATGCATGTGAAGGTATTATGATTGTAGGATATATTAAATACAGGGCTATAAGGGATATGTTACTTTTGTTTCACAGATTGACTGAAATAATATCAAGTGCACCTAAAGGCGAATTACTGAAAAGAATTCTTATCCCATTATTTCGTGAGTAATCCTATGAAGAGCATTGAAATATTTGGAGGATCATGTGGTTCTCAGATATATATTTAAGTCTTCTGTAGTTATAGTAGAAAATACTAAAAACAACACACTTTGCTTTTATAGCCTATGGGCCAGCTCTCATTGAACACTGTCTTATAGAAAATGGATTCTCTGCCAGTATTAAAGTGGATGAAAAATTAGAAAGTAAAGGTATGTCTGCATGGTACAAGTATGTCCACTTAAAGAACTGTAAAGGTTATTGCTGGGAAAGTAGTAATTAATTACAAGAGCAGGTGGGTCTTTCCTTGAAATTATTTAACCTGTAATTTTTCTGTCTGTATGGATATATATTTCTGATGTAGCACTTTATCTATAGTAATGTACAATTCAGCCTCTTAACCTGCCTATTACATTTGACTTTAGAACATTGTTTTTCCCTCCCCCTAAATTTTTGAAGTGGTTATTTAATTTGAAGCAGTTGGTTTATTTACCTCCTGATTCAGAATTTGCAGTACATCTAGATATAGCATTATTCATGCATTTTAATTCTGTAAGTACTGTAATATGGCATATGATGAATTAGGCTTTCTTGGTTATTTTAGGAAACTGAACTTAACAGCCTAATTAGGATAATAAACAGAGGAAATACATAGAAAGTGGAAATTTTGTTGTTTGATAAATTTTGATATGTAAATTCTCATGTATCGTAAAAGTAAAATCATTCTTAATGTTTTGGAGTTTGGGGATAATTTTTATGCTGTAAATTTTTTTGAGTTAAGTACAACATGAATATTTTATGAATACTTTGAATGATTTTGAAATATAATAATTAAGTGCATTCCTGATCAAAATGCCAGTAGGTGATAATATTTTTCCTATCACAGTGTTTTAAATAAATTGAATCTGATATTTATGTGAATGGAAGCTTGCAAATGTTCAGGAAAACTGGAAAATAATAGTAATAATGGAGAATAACCATTACAGATTAAAATATATTATGAAGCTTAGTATTTAAAAATAGTAAACTTTTGAAAAAGGATTAGACAGACCGAAGAATCGGGGAAACAGACCCAAATGTATATGTGAATTCAGGGTAGAAATAAAATGCCTTTCAGTCATGAGGGAAAAGACAGAGTCAATAAAGGGTATTAGGACAACAAGCTTATAGCAAAATATATGCTTATTTACATATACTAATTATAATGGAATACTATATCAACTTTTCTCAAACATTAATACTGTTTTATAAACACTTTTCCCACATAGTTTTTTAATAATTAATTGCTACCTTAATGGCATCCTTTTTTTCTTCTTTATTTCTGTGTTAGATATTGAAAAAATACTTGTTTGTCTGCAGAAAGCAGAAGACTATATGAAATTAACATCTAACTTCAGTGGAAAGGTATTGCCATGTGTACTTACTGTATGTCATGCTTTCATTTATTTTATTTATGTTATTTTTTTGAGACTATGTCTCGCTATTTTGCCCGTGGAACCGCAGGCTCTCATTGCCCAGGGTACCACAGACTCAAGCAATCCCCAGCCTCAGCTTCCCTGGTAGCTGGGATTACAGACGCACGCCACCACACCCAGCTGTTTTTTTGGAACTAGGTCTCGCTACTGGCCCCAGGCGGGACTCGAACCGCTATCCCCAGCCCCGGCTGCTTCTTAGGCTGAAGCTTACGGGCACCAGCCACCATGCCCGGCCTTGCTTTCATTTATTTAATTGACAGAATTTAAATGTTCATTAAAGGATCATTATATGTATTTTTTATTGTAATTGGAAAGTGATAGTTGTAATATGCTTAATCTGATTTATTTTTTAATTGTTTTTGAAAATATTTTCTCTTAGGTTGATTTTATCTTATTTATTTTTTTTTTTGAGACTAGGTCTTGCTATTTTTGCCCGTGGAACTGCAGGCTCTCGTTGCCCGGGGTACCACAGACTCAAGCCATCCCCAGCCTCGCTTCCCAGGTAGCTGGGATTACAGGCGCAAACCACCACGCCCAGCTATTTTTTTGGAACTAGGGCTCGCTACGTGCCCCAGGCGGGACTCGAACCGCAATCCCTAGCCCCGGCCGCTTCATAGGCTGAAGCTTACAAGCACGAGCCACCGTGCCCAGCCCTCTTAGGTTGATTTTAAACAGAGAAGCATTTTTTTTTTTTTTTTGGAAGACTAGGTCTTGCTATTTTTGCCTGTGGAACCGCAGGCTCACATTGCCCAGGGTACCACGGATTCAAGTGATCCCCAGCCTCAGCTTCCCAGGTAGCTGGCATTACAGGTGCACGCCACCACGCCCAGCTATTTTTTGGGGGACTAGGTCTCCATACATTGCTCTGAGCAGGACTCGAACCGGATCCCTGGTTCCGGCCGCAGCTTCCTAGACTGCCGTTACAGGCATGCACCACCGTGCCAGTCCTCAGAGAAGCATATTTTAATTTGCCAGCATTCTTCAAAAATTTAGTGATTTATGTCCCTCACAGTTTTTAAGACTTTTTTTGTTCCCTATTCAAAATATAACTTACAGAAAGATTTATTTATAACTAAGCTCTTTTGTATATTTCAGCTCAAATATACCTTCCCAATTTTTTATTTTTATTCATTTATTTATTTTGAGACTAGGTCTTGCTGTGTTGCCCAGGATAGTGTGGAACCAGTAGGCTCAAATGACCCCTTGTCTCAGCCTCCCAGGTAGCTGGGATTACAAGCACGCTCCACCACACCCAGCTATACCCAACAATTTTATACCAATAGAGTGAACTCAGAAATTTTATTTCTGGAAGTAAAAGTGATTAAAACTGTAGAACAAGGCCAGGCATGGTGGCTCGTGCCTATCAGCTTCAGCCTATGAAGGGGCTGGGTCTAGGGATCGCAGTTTGAGTCCCATCCGGGGCAACACAGTGAGACCTAGTCCCAAAAAATAGCTGGGTGTGGTGGCATGCGCCTGTAATCTCAGCTACCTGGGAAGCTGAGGCTGGGGATTACTTGAGTCTGTGGTACCCTGAGCAATGTGAGCCTTCGGTTCCATGGGCAAAATAGCCAGACCTAGTCTCAAAAAAAAAAAAAAAACAAAAAACTGTAGAACATTAAAAATGGAAAACAAAATACATATGTATAGTCTCACAACTTTATCAAATCTCTGGTTGTTTCCTTTTCTTTCTTGCACATATGAATTTTTTTTTTGTACATATGAATAAAGCAGTATTTTCTAGTAATTCCTATCATTTTTAGAGGTGGTGATAAGTGCAATAGACAAATGCAGCCTATTATTTATAACTAGGATAATTTTACAAATCAAATAGCAAAGTTAATATCAATAATGCAAACTAAACCTTTTTTAATTATGGATAGAAGTGAGTTTTAATGTTGGGTTTTTTTTTTATAGGGTTATATTATTCAGAAAAGAGAAGTAAAACCAAGCCTGGAAGTAGATAAACCAACCGAAGACATACTCACGTAAGCATTTGGACATGGGTCAGTTTGCTTTGGTTGTCTATTAATACTCTTGAGTATGATATAATAAATATATTTTACAGGTATGAGGAATTTCACCCTTTCTTGTTTTCTCAACATTCACAATGTCCATATATAGAATTCGAATCATTTGACAAGGTGGGTTTCCAGTTCTGTTTTTTGGCCAGTTAACATGATATGAATTGTTAAATTAATATCACATTGGTTTATTTGACAAATGAAAAATATTTTGCTCTACGGTCACTATGAATCTGGCAATAAAGACCAACAAGTCACAAACTGTTGGAAACATTTGTTAACATTTTATATTTCAGGTTGAAGATTGATTTTAGGCTGTTTAGCTATATAATACATTTACTGAAAATTTATGTAGGTTCTTTTAAGTGGTGTAATGAAACAGAATTAATTTTGAAACTGTGCATGTAAGTTGAACTTGAGAACATACTTATTTTTTCAGCTAGTTATTTTCTGTTTTTGTCTGTTTTTCTTTTTTTTTTTTTTTAAATATAAGGCTGTGGATGAATTTTACTCCAAGATAGAAGGTCAGAAAATAGATTTAAAAGCCTTACAGCAGGTATAGTATTATTAAAAACATTTTATTAAATCATTTAGTCTTAGTGTGGTTTGCTGGGCAAATGATGCTTTCATACAGGAGTAGACAGCCCTTTAGAAATAATATGAAATTACCCTAATCTCTTGGTTTATTCATAAAGGTCTAGGAAAGATCTCAAATATACCCCTATTTACCTCATGGATATCAGATATTCTCTAAAATGGAAAGATGAGGCCTGTTAATTATATCTTAGTTTGATTTGCTTCATTACAGCAACCTAAAGCTTCTCAAACTTGGCTGTCAGAGCAGATTTTTAAGTGGGCTGAAGTAATCAAAAGTTTTTTCTGAGGAAATTCATGCAAATAAGTTTATTTGTTGTAATTAAATTTTTAAGTGCACTTTTAAATTGGGTCTTTGGTAAGCATTGTATATTGTGTATCCACAGAGGGCTTAATATGTCATGTTTAAGATATGAAAATAAAAATTTGAAATTCTTTCAACCTGTAACCCCTCTCAATTTTAAAAACTTCATAGCAGATGGGGCCAATAAATTAAATAATATTGCCATGAGGTGGCAACACTTTAGCTAGTAAACAGACATTTAGTTACAACATTGAATCCTATGTTTCAATGTGTAGCAGAATATTCTTAAATAACTTTAGAAATCATTATGTATTCTTTTGATAATCACCATTCCTGTAATTTAAACATTTTTAATATTACTTCTAATATTCAAATATTTATTAGTGGGAGATTCTGTTGTTAGTGGTGGAAATCTTGCTCCCTAATGAGTAACTTTGAAATGTAAATTCTCTTTATCTGTTTATTATATATGTATATATTTTATGTATATTTATAAGATGCCATATAGAAGGTCAGATAAATATGCAAGCCTGTGTGTTGCTAATTTAGAGGAAAAGTTACTCTGTAAAATATTAGAAATAATTCTGAGAAATTGAAAATCAGCAATAAAATGATAAGAAACTATTTTGGTAATAAATGCTAAGACCACATTCCCCCAAACTTTATATTTTTCTTCTATTAGAAAAAAAATATGTATTGAATTCTGTCTGCTTTAATAATATAAGATCTTTTGGGCATATGCAATATAACCAGTAATGGAACTCTTTTCCAGTATAGGGAATGGAGGTAAACAGACAGGAGAGGTAATTTTGGAGTGTGGAACAAGTTTGGGATAAGATAGATCTGGGAAATGAACTAAGGGGAACTTTAGGTAGCTAGGTAACAACATTAAGGAAATAGGGAATAGTGAGACTCATTAACATATACGAGATAGGTGAAATCTAAGTTTTAATAAAATCTGTTTTGTCAACAAAAGGAGAAACAAGCATTGAAGAAATTAGATAATGTCCGAAAGGATCATGAAAATAGATTAGAAGCTCTTCAGCAGGCTCAGGTATTATGTTTTACCTTTTTCAAATGCTTTTTCAAAAATGGTCACATGAACTGGCATGATGGTAATATTCTGGTTTCTTTCTTAAGGAAATAGACAAACTTAAAGGAGAGCTCATAGAAATGAACCTGCAAATAGTTGACAGAGCCATTCAGGTAGTTCGAAGTGCTCTAGCTAATCAGATAGATTGGACAGAAATTGGGATAATTGTGAAAGAAGCCCAAGCTCAAGGAGACCCTGTTGCAAATGCAATCAAAGAATTAAAACTACAGACAAATCATGTTACAATGCTGCTAAGGTAAGAGTTTGATTCCTAGTTAAGCACTTAATGCTTGTATTTGTTTTGTTATTTAATTGTTCGTGTAGTGTTGGAAAATATTTCTTTTATTTGAAAATTTGTCCTTGGAAATAAAAAAGGTTAATATTCATTCAATACATTCAATATGTAATTATGAAAATGTAAATTTTGATTTCACGGAGGAAAAAAATTGAAAATAAAGTGATGTCATTCATTGACGTTAGTGAAATACTATTGAATATTTTTAATAGAAATCCATACTTGTTATCAGAGGAGGAAGATGACGATGTTGATGATGATATCAGTGCTGAGAAAAATGAAACCGAACCACCAAAAGGAAAAAAGAAAAAGCAAAAGAATAAACAATTGCAGAAGCCACAGAAAAACAGGCCATTACTTGTTGATGTTGATCTCAGCTTATCAGCATATGCCAATGCCAAAAAGTAAGTCTTAAATTTAAGTATAAAATGTAGGTAAAATAATACCTTCAAAAAATCAGTTTGGATATTATAGATTAGAAAAAAATCATTATTTTGCCTGAATGTACTTTGGTGAAAAGATAATTTTTTTTTAAATCTCATGAGTTCTATAACTTTGTTTTCATATAAAACAAAATTACATAATATACATAAATGATGTGCTGTAAGATTTGAGTGTCTTAAAATTAGAAATATAAAAATAGGTTACTTAAAATTTAAGAGAAATATACTTTTTTAGGTACTATGATCATAAGAGATATGCTGCTAAGAAAACACAAAAGACTGTTGAAGCTGCTGAGAAGGTACTTAATATTTCTTAGAGTGAATATTTTTCTCTGTTTATTGATCTTAATTAGTTCTGTCTAGGTGAGGTTTTATAATTCAGAAATAGCTTTTGAATTTAATTTTGTTTTAAATGTGTTGTTTTCATACTGAAAATGGTTCCTCTGTTGTCCTCTGTCTCACTATATAGAACCTTTATTTTTCTGTACTCTCTATTGAGTAATTCTGAAATTTTCTCTTCTAAACCATATCCCAGTCCATCAGCTTATCCTTTTGTTTAGAGGATAGCCAGAATTTCACCCTGTCATCTCTATATTCACAGGGATTTTGCCTGTTCTATGTCTCTTACCTTTTATGTTTTTCCTATTGTTCTGAAGTGGGAAAATCTGTTCTTAATGCAGTAGCCTTTTAAATCAAAATTTATTTCTGTTTAGAGATCTTCCAATTGTTTCCCATATTCAAGATAATTCAAAGTCCTTCCCTTAGCCTACAAACCTTTACATAATCTGTTATCTTCTGATCTCATCTCCTGCTTTCTTGTTACATACACTTTTCCAATAGACTGTTATCTTAGCTGTTCCTACAACAGTGACCAATGCTGCTTTTCAAGGTCCTTGCATTTGGTGCTCTTCCTACCAAAGATGCTCTTTCTTCAAAATTTCCATGGTTTTATCCTCTCTTTATTCAGAGGTGGCCTGAATGAGATTTCACCAGGCCCTTCTTGACTACTCTAGTGAAAATTGTACTACCCTCAATCACTTTTCTCCTACTTTGTTTTTCTTCTTAATAAAACACCCCACAACACGAATTTATTCCATCTTCCCTTTAGTATGTAGATTGCATGGTAGTAGGATTTTTGTTTTCTTAATTATTCCATTCCAGTTCTAGAATAGTGCCTCAGTATAGTCACAGTATTATTTGTAAAATGAGTGGCCATTATAACTTAACCCTCAACCTCTTCAATCTTGCTTACTGACATTTTACTCTGAGAGTGCTACTTACTAGTAAAAGCTGGATTTTTCCTCCTTATAGAGCTCTTTTTCCTGTTCTTCACCATTAACTCTTCAGGCATTTACCTCAATAACTTTCCTTGGAGAATCTTTTTTGAACACAACCAGCTATAAATTAGGTTCCCCTATTATACTCTTACAGTATCTTTGGAAGCACTTACCACATATTTATGTAAATAATTACATGTTTTATAGTTGTTTCTCCTCCAAGATTCCAGTGAGGTGGGGGGATAGAAATGGTCTTGCTCACTATTATGTCCCTACCAGGTAGCCCAGAATCTGTTATATGGTAGGAACCCAATATCTGGTAAATGGATGTACTCTTTTTAATTTATAAGTGTTTATAAATACTGTTTTTATTTATAAGTCTTAATTTATGAGTCTTGGGTTTTTAATTATTAGTCTTGTAGTTAGTAAGCTTTTGAGCTTTGTTATTTTAACGTTTAAGCTGAACATATTTGTTCATTACTTCCGTGTGTGTGTGTGTGTGTACAGTGACATTTTGTGACATCGAAAAAGCAATTTCTTGGTCTATCATTTACTTGGTGTTACTTAAATTCCCAAGAGATTATTTAAATTGTTTATCTCATTAATAGGCATTCAAATCAGCAGAAAAGAAAACAAAACAAACCTTAAAAGAAGTTCAGACAGTTACCTCTATTCAAAAGGCAAGGAAAGTGTATTGGTAAGTCTTAACTTTTAAAAAAAAAAATGTTTGTTTTTATATTACATATCAATATTATGTATGGATTTTTGTTTAGAAAACCAAACACTTTTATGAAGTGTGTTTTAAAAACCAATAGTCTGTAGTTAACCCCTATTCCTATTGCTGCTTCTTCCAAGGAAACTACTTTTAGCTCTTCTGGTATTTATCTCCAGACTGACTCTTTCAGTATTTACCTCCATTTCTGTTAGTATTATGTTAGGGGTACTCAGCTTTTGGATATGAGTCCATTGAGTCTGTACTGGTACTAATAAACCTGCTCCTTACCAGCCATGGTCTCCTCATTTCCTTGGTGCCGCTTTCAATCTTACTGCTTTGTAAATGCTCTTTTTGACAATCTATTAATAACTTCCCACTGGGAACTCTCTTTCCATTAGTGTTCCATGACATACATAACCATCCCACTGACCTCTGAGTATAATTATATCATATTTTGTCAAGATGCTACTTAACACGAACATGACTGTGAATATATAATTCATTTTATTATCATATTGACATTTTACCTGTGTCAGTATTGACCATTTATAATAAAACATCAGTACTATAAATATTTGTTGTGGTCAAAGTCAAAGCATAGTTTTCTATTTTCTGTTCCTTTCCTCAGATTTTTTTTGTCCTTCCCAAAATGAATAATTATCTTCTTGTTTCATTTACTTTCTTTTTATTTTTGTTCTTACTGGTTTATCTCCAGTTTCTTCCAAATGTGTTCAAACACATTGGAATTCTAGCAGTATCATACTCTTGCAGAAATTTCTTCTAGAATTTCTTATTTACTTTGTTTTATATTGGTTGCTCTAAATATTTTGAAATCTTTTGTTGTTATCCTGGAAGTATTTTTCACCTGTTTCTCTGGATCTATTTCCTTTTCTTCATTGATGAGGGATGTATGTGTTCTGGAAGCATCATGGAAAGGAATGTAAAACAGGTGAAGTTTTTAAAGTCTTCAGTGTATAAAAAAATAGTTTACTCTTACACTTACTAGTTTGACTAAGTAGAGAACCCTAGTTTGAAAATACATTTTCCTCAGACTTTAAAAGCATTGACCTTGTATTAGTTTCCAGATTTGATCATGAAAAGTACAGTGACTTTTTAGTAGCTGATACTTAATTGGAAACTTCATTTTGCCATTGTGTAACTTGTAATCTTTTTATTTCCTTTCAATTTTCTTTTTTTTTTTGTTTTTGTTTTTGTTTTTGTTTTTTTGTTTTGAGACTAGGTCTCGCTATTTTTGCCCGTGGAACCGCAGGCTCTCATTGCCCGGGGTACCACGGACTCAAGCCATCCCTAGCCTCAGCTTCCCAGGTAGCTGGGATTACAGGTGTACGCCACCACGCCCAGCTATTTTTTTTGGAACTAGGTCTCGCTACGGCCCCAGGCAGGACTCGAACCGCAATCCCTAGCCCCGGCCGCTTCATAGGCTGAAGCTTACAAGCACGAGCCACTGTGCCCGGCCTTTCCTTTCAATTTTCTATAATTTCACAATATAATAGATAAGGATGTTTTTATCCATTACACTGGGTACTTTATGGGTCTATTTAATTTGTAAAGTTTCAATCAGAAATTTTTGTAATATTTCTTAGAAAACTGACTCCCCGTATTTGTTTTCCTTACTCTTTCTTTTTGGAAATCTTATTTTTCAGATATGGGATCTCCTGAATAGTCCTCTTTCATGTATTAAATTTTCTTTAGAATGTTTTGTTGCTGATCCCTTATCTCCCCATCCCTTTTTTCTTAAGTCTCTTGGTTTTGTGTCCACCATTCATTTAGAGATTTTTATTTCTGTGTGGGGACTTAACTGTTTCCTTATACTTTATAATAGAACTTTAAAATACTAAGTGGAAGTTTTTTGTTGGTGGGTTGGACTGTAAATGATTTGTGTGGTCCATTTTCTGTGGGCATCTTTAACTTTTTTTCTTCTTGAGTTGATCTCATTTTTCGGAATAGATTCTTTTTTGCTCCTTCTCATAAATTGAAAACTTGGCAATCAGCATTTGGGAGCCCAGTATAATCAGTTGAGGCATTTTAGTAACTATAACTAGTAAGTCATACATTTACTTACCTGCCTGTTTCACCAGGCAGTTTTGCACCTTACAATATAACTAGGTAAGGCCAGGCATGGTGGCGCATGCCTGTAGGTGGCAGCCTAGGAAGCCGTGACCAGGGCCAGGCTTCCAGGGCCAGGCTTCGTGGTTGGAGTCCCACCAGGGGCACATAGTGAGACCTAGTTCCAAAAAAATAGCTGGAATTGGTGGCGTGCGCCTGTAATCCCAGCTACCTGGGAAGCTGAGGCTGGGGATTGCTTGAGTCTGTGGTACCCCAGGCAACGAGAGCCTGAGGTTCCACGGGCAAAAATAGCGAGACCTAGTCTCAGAAAAACAAAAACAAAAACAATATAACTAGACTAGGTAATATTATTAATCATGTTTATTTTTTTATTTATTTATTTTTATTATTTTTTTTTTTTTTTTTTTT
>PVHY01021480.1:0-23831 GCA_004024945.1 Uropsilus gracilis
CCAGACAGGTGGCTTTTCTTGTGGGAAAAGACTCAGAATTCCACACAAATCTCCTTCTGCCCCTCATGATGTTGAAAGATACTAGTGAGATTGACATGGTGTCTTAAAACAACACTGTACATGTCTCTAAGGGATTTTAAGGTCATTCATTCATATCAGCTGTTTTCTCTGTTTTCTGGTTATCAGTCTTATAGATTCATGAATCATCTATTTCTATTACAGAAAAACTCAATTCCTTTTGACATCCATAGTTGCATCTACAGTGGTCTGATCTGTATCTCAGTAAATCAATTTATCAGTGACTGTGCCTAACACCTTCCCATCCCTTATGTCTTGCAGTGAGACGTTAAATTTACTTTTTAAAATAAATACTTACTCATAACTATTCCATGAAAGCAAGAAGATGATGGATATTGGGACTGATTGGTTTAAATATTTACATGTATTGGAAGCACAGAGCTGATATTTACACAAAGTGATTGAAAACAACAAATGAGCACACAGAAACAAAACAAAACAGATTAAATATAACAAATATTTATCGTGTGCCTAATTGATGTTAACTTTGATAAAATTTACTATCTGTGAAAAATAAAAATATGGGTCTGAGTCCAAAGAACTAAAACCTAACATTACTTCATCATTAATAATGTGTCTGAATAAATCACGTTATCTCACTGAATCACAGATTTTATTAATTGCAAAATGTTAGTTTTACCTAGATTATTTCTTGGGTTCCTTCCAGACTTTTTTAGTTTATACTCAAAAATCAAGAAGTATGTTAGAAATAGAACAGTGAGATGTCTGACTCTGAAACTGGAAATTAATATTTTCTTGGCTATGACTTTCATAGCATTATGCCATCCTCATTGATATTTAAGTCCACCTGAGCCTACCTTATCCCTTAAAAAACATTATATTACTGGAGGGGATTTGGCTCTATTGTCATCAAAGGACAAATGCTGACTCCTCTGGAATATACTGTGCAAAATGAATGGCAATAGAGAAGAGTTATTTCAGATTCTCCCATATTGTTCCTCATTGTGAACAACAGATGTCCTTCATATATACATATGATGTTCCACATTTTCATGCATACGTGTGCAGATTCTCCCCCACTTAATGGAGCTGTAATTTACATATGAAGTAAAATATTTTTTGATTTTAAGTTTTCTATAATTCATGATTACACATTGAATCAATCCAATGATCCATTTTTTTTTTACACTTGCTTACAATAAGCAATTCAGGATGAACTGATTTATGTTGCTGGAAGGAATCAATAATAGGAAGAGAAAACTATAAAAATCCTTTCCTTTAAAATTTAAGCAAAAAAAATTGCCCTTCAAGATCTTCCAGAGATAGCTATCTATTAAGAAAAGAAATTTCAGCAGCAAGGAATCATCTTTGGGGAAGGTCATTGTTTCATTTACTTCAAATAACAAACACAGTATCTAAGTAATTATTGACAATGAATTTAACAAAACATTCTTGTACACAAGGCCTTCTAGGTTCTGTAAAGTATACAAACATGGCATATTTCTGACTTCCCAGAAGTTATAATATAGTAGCTTGAATTTAACTCAAAATGTACAAACTAATAATCATATAAATATTATTCACAAAGGATGAACATATAAGTTTTTGAGGACTTTAAAGATGAGATGAATATTAAGAAAATATTCAGGAAAAAGTATAGAGGAAAGGTGACAGATGTTCTGACAACAAAGAGAATAGGTACAACCTTGATTTGACTGAGGAATGATAGATGGAATATGTACTAAAAAAAAAAAAGTCTAAGAAGATAGATTGGGATGAACAAGAACATGGCCATGAATGTCATGGTAAGTTTGAGAAAATTACTTTTGGAGCATTTTGAAAGTTAAGTTGAAATACATTCCTAAAGACTAATGACTCGTAGTGTTAAAAATGGGAACAGAGGAAAAGTTCTAAGAAGTACTCCAGAAATAAAATTGGCAAGAACTACAATTTGCAGTTGTACACCTTGCCATATCCATTTGCATAATAATACTTTGTAGTCTATTATTACTTCAAATAATGTTTTTCATCACTAACTGCTTAATAAGTACTCATTAGAATTAATAAGTCAGACAAAAATGATATGCAAATTAAGTTTTCAGGTGCATTGCATAAACATAATTTTTCCCTGCTGTGTAAGTATTCTAGATCCTTTCTGCTCTTTTCTACTTAGAAGCTTGTAATTTCTTGTCATTGTTATTTTGATTTTCTGGTTTCTGACAGTTTTTAAGGATGACTGTCATTTCTCAAGACATCTCATCTGAGAGTCTTTGAAGAGCTGTCCTTACTTTTCCATCCTAACTTATGTTCCACATCTTGGGATATCATCCAGGATATCAACAGCATCACTACAGTTGTATTTCCTTATTTTCTCTTGACAGTGTTTTCTGGTTGATAAATGATCCCACCCTGGTGTAGAAAGAAAGAATTTACTTTGAAACTATATATGTGTATGAAATTGTCACTTGCAACAATGACAGAGGAAACAAAGGTTATTACTTCAACAAATTTGAGACCAGTATTTTTAAGATTTCTTTCTCAGGCTCATTTTTAGTGTTTTGCAATCCTTTGTTGCCACAACTTAGCCCAGCCTTAACCCTGGGAATTCCTTTCTGTTGATATATTGGGAAGAACTAACATAGTGTGTGTCAGGCTTATGACCTTCCTTTTCTCTCTCTCCTTTTTTTTCCCTTTCAGGATTCAGTTTGATAAATACCCACCCCTAAAACATGACACCTAAGCTGGAACCACTCATTAATAAAATGGCATATTAAATGTAAGATGCAGTCTGGGTATGGTGACATGTGCCTATAAGCGGCAGCCTATGAAGCCACGGCGGGCACCAGGGATCACGGTTCAAGTCCCACCCGGGGCAACATAGCAAGACCTAGTTACAAAAAATTAGCTGGGTGTGGTGGCACACGCCTGTAATCCCAGCTACCAGGGAAGCTGAGGCTGGGGATTGCTTGATTCTGTGGTACCCCGGGCAACATGAGCCTTAAAATGCACATTTTAGCAAAAATCTAATTATAAAATTCTATTTGTAAGGTTAAAGTTAAAATGGGACCTCATTTTTTTTTACTCTGAAATTGAAAACAACCAGAGTTTAAGACTAATCTTGATACAGAGTGAAAGGTAGAAGCTCCCTCCCCATGTTCCTCATCAAGAGAATATGAAATTCTCATCTATCAGCAGAAAACATGACAAGTATGCATTTATCCTTACACAATTATTTTTTGGCAATTATTTTGTTTAAATATTAAATAAAGGGAGGAATAAACCATTGATAATATATGTGGGCATGTGGACTGGGAGACAAATTTCTGTTTTCAAACATGACTGAATAAATCACTATGGTTCCTACTGAATATTTACTTACATTCTCAGATAACATAGGTAGTAATAATAATTAAAGGAAACCCCTCTCACAGCAGATTGATCAGAAACCCCTAAAAAAGTAGCAGCTTTCAAATTTCCTCTCTCATAATGCACCCCTGCACGTGTGCAAGGGAGTGCTTGCTTTCACTGACATGTCCATGGGAATTTAGGCTTGATGAGTACTGAGATGGTACCCCAGCTAGTGCAATCGCTGTTAGTTAATCAACAGCCTCTGTCTCTGACCCAAAAGCCTCAAATCTTTGTGCCATAATTATGAACCACTGACATGTAAAGTTGTTGGATTTCAATAAGGTAAACTCTGATCCTCTAGAGTTCCTGTCACATGAGCATACCAAGCAAGAAAAGAAGAAAATATTTGGAAAATTGAGGAAGGGAATTTATGTTATGGAAGGCATGCATGCAATGTATTAATCTTTAAAATAACTTTATACATTATGTGTGTGAATGTGGGGAATATTTCTTAGCCTCTGCATTTTCTCCACTGCTCTAGTGACTTGCATAAGCCTGGCACAAAACATATTCAGAAAGTACTTGCTAAATGAAACAATGAATAAATTTGAGTGATTTAAGTATGTATTTTTAATAGATTGTAGACTGCTATCAGAGAGGAGAAACATTTTTTCTTGGACCACAGAGCTAATATTAGCAGATCTGAAATTGAAGCCCAAATATTCAGATTACATACCTCTTGTTAGATTTTCAGTAATATGTCAGCTGATACTCATAGTCACACATTTGTTGAAGGTAACTTTAATACTGAATTGAATCAAATAGCTTCATATTGAATTACAAACAGAACACATGACAAAATAGAAACTGACGTCAAACTTTTTGACTGTACAGGTATATTCTTTACAATTCATATATAGAAATTTTAATCTCATACCTGTACCTTGAAATTGTTTGTGCAGAATATAGTTCATTAAATGTAAATGTGGAAATGTAATGTAAATGTAAATGTAAAATTTTAGGTGTTAAGGCTCTATATTGATTACCTAACGTACAAAAACAGCATTCCCTATTCTCATGCAGAATATGAAAATTATTTTTTATTCTCTATAGATTAACTAAAATTTTCCCTATGGCAATCATTTTTATGATACTAAGGTCTTTTTTGAAGAAAGTCTTAGAGCTTACATAGAGCATTATTTAAGTAATCCTCACATCACGATTGTAGAAACTATGCTTTTCCACACATTTTTCATAAAAGAGGGTCACAATAGCAAGCAGTACACTCAGAATTTCATGATAAGACCCTGAAAGTCTGTATTTTTTTAAACTGGGCAAAAGTCAACGCATTCTATGATCCATTTCCCCCCCGATGACTGGAGATACTCTCAGAGAAGAACGAAGTCAGCAATCTAATCTCCTTGTGAGCATTCTGATAATTAAACTGAATGGTCAATATGTTATGATATTTGATAAGAGAATCCTTATGTACTGCTGTTAACAGGATTGTTTATGATAAACAAACCTGAAAATCAGGACACAATGAGTCCTGGCTACCTGGAGAAAGTCCTATAAGCTATGAAATGAGACTTGTGTTAATAATCTCAATGATTCACCAGGCTGTGAGCACATGTCAGAAGCTAATGAAGGAGGATCATGCATTTGACCTCTACATCTGTAACCGCTCCCTCTGAGGTACTAGGTAAGCCTTGGATTTGTGCAACTCTTTTGTTTTTGTGTGTTCTTTGTTTTGTATTGTTTTTTTGTTTGCTTGTTTTTTAGAGTCTAAGTCTCACTATGTTGTCCAGGGTAGTCGTGAACCCACAGACTCAAGTGATCCCTAGCCTCAGCCTCCCATGTAGCTGGAATTACAGGTGCGCACCACCACATCTGGCTCTGGATTTGTGTGATTCTTATTTGACTTTGAGTTCACTTGCAGTTTACATTTATTTTCTTCACTTCCAAGGTAGAGTAATCAAAAGTGAAAGAAAAACACAGCAAATCCATTGTCTAACTAGAGGTTTTCATTCCTAAACCCTGTAGAAGTTGCTGACAATTTTCAACCAACCAGTGGATTCAGTATTTACTCAGGTTCTAAACTTCAGCTGCAGAAAATGTAGGGCTGTGTGTTCTACAGGCTGTAGAACCTTTAAAAAATATATTTCTATTGATTCAGAAGTATCTCTGAAGCATTTCCGTGTGACAGTCATCATGACCTGTGTTTACAGAGCTCAACCAAGTTGTCTTAGACTACTAGAGCTAACTAATGACAAGGAGACAATTCTTTGTTCACTGAGTATATTTCTCTATTATACCTGTGTTCTATGTCTTTTTTAGACATTATATCAAGACTTTTCTTCTTATCAAAAATATGCATCCCTATTATGAAGATAAAAGTAATGTAAAGATACATATGAAAGCAGGCTGTCTGGACTGCGTTTGTGATGACTGAACTCTGCAAAATCTATAAATTGTTGCCAAATCATAGAAGCAATATTTACATCTCACTGCCATACCCTAGAAAACTGCCTGTTTCTCTGATCCAGCTACCACCCTATCTACCTACCTACCTAATCAGATAAATGTTTATTTAAAAAAAAAGAAACAGATTTTAAAAAAAAACTAGTGTTTGAAAAAAAGAGTAGTTAAGCATATTAATAAGTCATTTATATATTAGAATTTTCTCTATCACATTCATGTGCTTAATATTTGTTATGTTGATAGTGGTTTGGAGCACATTTCTAAACCACTGGGACAAAGTATGTTTATCTAGTGTCTATATCACTTCATATGAAATAGATTTATTTTTATTTGTACCATTTTAATATATTCATTCAATGTGGTTTTATTCCACATGGATACCCAGGGAGATACTGCATCTTAAGAAACTGTGATGTTAAATCCCTTTGATGAAGTAAATAAATAGGAAATTAAATATTGGTAAATAAATGACTGTAATTTGTCAAGGCACATAAATTGTGCCCAGGTTGAGGAAGAGTAGAACTAAGCAAGTTTATGTGAACAAAAATGTACAGAATGGTTAGATCATTGCCTTGCAAAGTCCCCTAAGAGAAATACAAGTATTGCAATTATATCTGAACCCTAAATTACTTAAGAAATCTTTAGAGGCTCTTCCATACTAAGTATAATAGGATAATACTCTCATTAAGTTCTAGTCAATTATCAAGAGTAAGTCAGAATCATTTTAGAACCCAAACTAGTTGGTGGGATAATTCATTTCCTAGAGTCTACTGTGGCATAATCCTGCTGTAGCCATCTGTATCATAAGATAAGTTGATTCCCAGGTTTATTATAGAAACACGCTGGCAATGTCAGTAAATTTGCCAGAGTGATTTCCCTGTGGTCACACATTTATTTAGCCAAACAAATGGTTGTTCTTGTGGTAGGTAGCAGATGTTGTCAGCTGCAGGATACAACATCATCTGAAGTATCTTTCTCTGATTGTAACTGAGAGAACGGTGCTATAAAATAAGTCAATGATGAGAAATGAGAACCTATGTTTGGTCCTTATATTCGTTTGGGATTTCCATTACCTCAGGTTCCCAGATTCCCTGTGAATAGTGATAAAGTCCTGTTGCCACCCAATTTGGAGCAGGGTTTAATAGCACTGAATAATTCAAATAGACAACATTTGGCTTTCTAAAGGCTTACTTACCTGAATATGACTGCTAATAAATAGCAAAGATAGTCCTCAAATCCTCACTGATTCTTTCTGTCCCAGTAGTACAAAGTGCATTACATTACATGTTAAATTTGTATCTCTGGTAAATAGATTTATTTCTGAATTAGCTGAAATGTATCAGCTAATATCTAGTGCTATGAGTTTCTTATTACCTGGTTATTTATCCCTTTATTCACCATCACTATCTCCAGTTTGTAGCATTCTTGTTTAGGAAGAAAGAAATTTGAAGCAGAAATTATACACTTTATAAAAGGCCCTAAACAAATCAGTCTGAAGATTTATAATATGAGATTGGAGCGCTTAACTTATAAACTAGGGGTGGCAAACTGATTCAGGGCTAGTCAAGCAAAACACACACACCAGAGTTATATACAGCCACACTGCACACAACCACACTAAGTAGTCACACTGCACACAGTCACATTACATAGTCACACTGCACACAGTCACACTACGTTGTCACACTGCACACAGTCAGATGCACAGTCATACTGCACACAGTTATACTGCATACAGTCACACTATGTAGTCACAATACCCAAAGCCACACTGCACACAGCCACACTGCACACAGTCATACTGCATACAGCCACTTTGCAAACATGAAAGGAAGGGGAATCCAGAGTTTCAGAACCATTATCAATAGAAAACTGCTTTCAGATATCTTGCTGCCTGAAAAAAAAAAAAAGTATCCCTGTTTTCAAGTAAAAGTAAATTCACCTTTAATTTGCAATCTAAAGCATTTAAAAATTATTTGAGCTAATGCTTATTTTCAACACAGTGTATGTTTTAGGAGTACAGTCACACCTCTACAAATGTACATTATCACACCACACCAACCACCAAAGTCCCAATAATTCAACATACTCAGTTAAGTTCCTTCACCCTTTGTCCTTCCACCCCTACCTCCTATTTTTGTAGTCTCAGTTCTGTAGACAAAACTCAAGGGTTTTGCTATTGTTTGTTCCTTTGTTTTGTTTTTCTATATTCCACATCAGCATGACATCCTGTATGTATCATCCTCCTTCTGATTTATTTTGTTTAGCATAATCCTCTCCAGTTCCATCTACAACATCACAAATGGCAAGAGTTCATCTTTTGTTTTTCAGTTAAACTTAATTATACTCCACTGTGTTAAATATACTACATATTCTTAAGCAACTGATCAGTTTTAGGCACTCTTTTTTTTTTCTGTAGTTCAGTGATTATAAGTAGTGATGCAATGAACAAAGGGGTGCATATAACCCTTCAAATTCGTGATTTCTGTATTCTTTGGGTAGAAAATTAATATAAGTCATATAGTAAATCTATGTTTAGTTTTCCGAGAAAACTCCATATTGTTTTCCATAGAGAATGAACCAGCCCACACTTCTACCAACCGTCAAGAAAGGTACTTATATCTCCATAAACTTGCCAACATCTATTGTGTCTGATCTTTTTGATCAGGGTGATTCTCATAGAGGTAAGGTGAAATCTCATTATGGTTTTGATTTGCATGTCCCTGATAAAGGGATGATGAGTATTTTCTCATGAATCAAAATATTCTTAAATAATGCAAAAGTCTTCTTGAGCAAGAGACACTTACATTTGATGGTTAAGTGCTTTCCCATTCCCACAAATGTTTAGTTGTGCTTTTAGTATCTTTTGATGAGGTATTTGTGGGAGAGAAATATTGTCTTTTAACTTACAAATCTGAAAAAACAACACTCATCTACTCAACCCTTGTGTCATAATGAGGACATCACTGCCTTCTGAGTAATACCTACAAGAGTAGGAAGGAAATTGTCCTTCACATCCCCCTATAGATATTCTAATATCATAAAGTACTAACACAGCATCACCTATCAAATTAACATGAGCAGCTTCTATATATCATTTTAAGGAGAAAAACCCCCTACTGACATTAATGACACATGAGGGAACTATTCCCAACTGTGAGCTTCTTTTTGGGCTTTATTTTTGTAGTTTTTGATTCCCTATCTCAACTGTAAACCCAAAATGAAATCTTGGAAAATTTCTTTCCAAGAAGAGTCCTATTTTGTTTTCTCTTTGATATTTTCAATCTTCAATGCTTTCTTTCCTTGGCTTTTTTTATCCCCAGAGTCCTTGATGACTTCTCATGCCTCTTCCCTTTTTGAGTTCTTGACAGTTTTCAATTATTTTGAAATAGTCAGAATGACTTCTTTCTTTCCTGGAATTATTGTGATCACTTGCAGCTTCTTTACATAAATAAAATAATGGTAACTACAAAGTTCATGTCTCCTGGCAAGAATTCTCTACTGAGATGAACAGGTACAATAGAAATCTACAAGGGGAAAAGGCATTATTTTTAGAATTTGCAAATTTATGTAGGATACATTCTCCTATAGTCAATTTCAAGTTATTATAGCTTAAAGGCTAGCTTAGAAAATTCTTAAATATTAATAATTGGCTTTGACAAGGTGACATGAATCAGTTCCTGCACATTCCCAAGAACAGTAGATGAAGTCACATGGCTGTTGTGGAAATTTCAACATCACTGCATCCCAAACAGAATCCATTAGCTTCTCTCTTATTCTTCTTTTTCTTGATGATGATTATCACCACCCATTTATTTGCTTAAATCAGAGTCCTGGATGTAATTCTTGATTTGTTCTAAGCCATTATCCTTCACATCTGATAAACAAATCTGCTGTTATTCCTGGTTATGTATATATCTCAAAACAAACCAGTGACATTATATAAACCTAGGTGACCATAATCTCTCACTTTGATCCCTACAATAGCTTTTTTATTGGTCTCTTTGCCTCTGATCCCATTGAGTCTGTTTCCAATTGATTGCCCATGCAATGACCAGACTGCTCTTTTTAAAAGGTGGGCCTAATCAAGTTATATCCTAATTTATAGCTATTCCTTAGTTTGTTGTAAAATATAATTTGAATAAAGTGCATATTTTTCAGGATGAAAGTAAAATGCTTCATTAACTGAATCTGCTGTTCTACCCAACATCATTTTCACCATAGTTTACAACCAAGATCACAGTCACATGAGGTTATGCTCTTTCTTTTGATTGTAAATGTTTCTTCATATTCTTTTCACGTATAAGACTAACATTATCAACACTGAAGCTGATATTTTAATATGAACCTTTGACTTTAATTTCTCTATGACTATATTTTAATGTAATTAACAATAACACACACACACACACACACACACACACACACACACTGAGAGATCACAATCGCCCAAGTAATTTTTGTTTTGTTTATAAGTTTAAGCATAGGAAGACCAAATAACTTTTCCAAGTTTGCACAGCTAGTAAGTGTGGACACTCTATTCCTTTGTTTTTCAAAACTTTAAACCTCCCAACTCTCAGTCATTATTATACCATCTTCTCTAGTTCTTGTCTTTTAGGAAGTATTTTAAGACGGAAATATTTCTGTGTTCTTCCACAGCATCTTAAACTAATCCTTATAATTTGCATACTTTTGTAGAAGGCCCATTTTCTTGTCTATGACATCCAGAAAAGTCACTGTTATTCTTATGTTGCTCATCATTGTATCTGAAACAGTTAGTAGGCTACTCAAGACATATCAAATGTGGCTACTTAAGACATATCAAATGTATAGTCATATGTATTGAGCAAATTAATGTTGAAAAGTGAGAAATTTCCACTTGAAATCAGAACTATTATTTAACAATTTACTAGTATAATAATGATTTTTAAAAAGGAATCAAATTAAAAATACAGAAATGTCTTTCCAAAGATAGCACTCACTACTTTTAATTAAAATACCTTCAGATTAAAATCCAAGAAATGAAAAGGAAAACACAGAGGATTTAGATTATAGATTATTAAAGAAATCTACAGGTTTTTCCTGTTCACTGTTCTAGCTGTATAAATAAGAAAACTATAGATAATACAAATAATGAGCTCGAGCTAATCTCTTATTCAATTTCCTAAATTATTAAATCAGACAGCTCAAGAAGTGCTTCTGTCTGTAAAAATAATAATCATGAACAATGAATAAGAAATAAATGGATATTTGGTTTGGGGTATTTAACATTGTCATCACTTATTTAAATTGAAATACATGATTGCAACTTATTTTGTAAATTAGCTATAGAATTATTAATTGATTGCAAACTAGGCAGACCCGATGGAAGAGGAAAGATATGACACATGAATTTATCTTAGATTGTTTTCCCTCTATTTTACATTAACATGAAAAAAATACTCTATCAATAATTTACTAAGCAAATTTTATTGTCCAGTATCACTTTCATCTCTGTAAATTGAGAATAATCAACTATTCACCACGGTATTTTATATCAATAAATTACAGTGATTCTGCAAAAATCTAAGCAATGTCATTTATAATTCAGTTATAAACATTTGATGAATAACAAAAAATTGGCTGACTTTGAGTACTTTCATTTTAATGTTGAATGGACTTATGCTGTGTTAATTGTAGATACAGTTTTATTATTGCAATTAGTCAAAAATGATTCAATTTTTTCATACCTCTATTCCCACTTTCCCTAAAATCATTCTTCACAATTTGGAGTGTGACATGACAAATGCTGATACTCTCAATAAATTTTACTGGGAAGGGTTATTTTATGAAAATATATGCTGAGTTCTTAGATTGCAGACATGAAATGTGATTTCAGAATTTTCTAAGATATTTTTTCCACTTTTCCCTTGAGTATTGTCATTTATTAAAATTTTAATTTAAAGGTTTTAAATATTGCCTCCAAAATTAACAGTTTTTTGAAAGTCAATTCTAAGGGAAATTAGACTAATCTGGCTTATGAACAGTTTTATTTCCTTCATTTGCTTCACCCATTATGAAACAAAATGCTAGAAACTTATTTCTGTCTCTCCACTCAGGATCCATTCTGCTAGTTGTCTTTTCCTTGTTTGGTCATCAAGATGATCTTTCTATTCACAAATTATCAGGGACATCCTAAACCAAGGAAAAGGGAGCTTTCATGAACTGGGTAGATACCACATAATTATGTTTATATTCAGGGACATCATATCAGGAGAGTGCAGACCCCAGGGAAACTTGAATTAAGAAAAAAAAAAAAAGAGAGAGAGAGAGACATCTCTGTACACCTCATCTCAAAATGTGTCTTTTCTGTGTAACTGCACTGAGTGAATCAGATGTATTATAGCAAACAGGACAAAGGACAGTCAGCAAAAATATATGTCCTGTTCTCTCCAATGAGCTACTAAGGACCTTTAGTCTTCTGAGACACTAAGGCTCTTTCATCTTCCTGATGGCAAAGCTGAGTGAAGGTTCCAGGCAATGTTATAGTGTGTACTAACATTTTTCTTTCTTTCACAGAAATGCCTCTATTATTTGGATAATATGTCTCTGATATTTGCCTTTTTTTGCTTTTTGTCTTTTTTTTTTCGTTTTTAGTCTTGTATGTCATTACTGACTTACAATTGACCACACACTATTTTCCAAAAAGTGCCTACTTCAGAGTGAATTCATCAGACTGAAAATAACTGAATCAGATGAAGTGGCATAATATTTTATAAAGAACTTGTCTGAGAAGTGAACATTTGCTCAGGAATCCCAAATCACCCATACATTTTTAGGACAAATGCTCTGAACAGAATTCCAAATCCCTAACGCAGGAGTGTACTTGATGAGAGTTCACTGGAGATATTTCAGGAACCACAGAAAGGTTGGTCTGTTTCTATCACTACGACCAAGAAAAAGACTGATATGAAATTAACTTAGAGTCAAAGAAGGGAATATATCATACAAGATTATACAGACTATGATAGGGTCTACATTTTTCTAAATGTGAAGCAAGTAACTACATCACACGAATGACATTATTGATTGGTCATTTAAAAAAATGTTATCACTTGATAATATACCATCACACCGAAAAAAAAATCCTGCTTTTATAGTTACTATTATTATTGAAAGTACTGAAAATAGTTATCATTATTATTGAAAGTACTGAAATCAAAAGATTCAAGGGAAGTTTTTTTTTTTAATTTATCGTAGTTTGTTTTCTGCCAAAATCTTTTTTTTTTTTTGAAAGGACTCAATTTTACTTTATTACTCCCTTTCTTTTTTTATTCTGTTAAGTAATATATTTATAAATAAAATTCACATCTTTGTAATTCCCAGGGTTCACCCACCACCTTCCCTCCATGATCATTCCCACCCTCTCCCTACGCCCCCTCCCCAACCCCAGTTGTGTACTTCAGTTTGGCTATTAGCTTGTTTTGACTTTTCCTCATGGCTTTTTGTTTATTTTTCCTATGTTCCTTGTATTAGTGAAAACATTTGGTTTCTATCTTTTTCTTTCTGATTTGTTTCTGCTAATATTATTTCTTCTAAGTATCCATGCTATCATAAAATCATCAAATTTGTCATGTTTAATTGATGAGTGATATTCCATAGTGTATATGTACTGCATCATTTTCATCCATTCATCTGTCTTGGGGCATTTGGGTTGTTTCCATGTCCTTGCAACTATAAATAGCGCTGCAGTAAACATCAGGGCACAGGTGTCCCTTTGTACATACAAGAAAGGCTTCTTGGGGTAGATTCCCAGGAGAAAAATTACTGAGTCAAATGGTAGTTCCATTTTCATTAGTTTGAGAACACAGCTTTCCATAGTGGTTGGACCAGTTTATATTGCCCCTAGCAGTGTAAGAATGTTCCTTTCTCTCCACATCTTCACCAGCACTTCTTGTTGCCCATTCTTTGGATGTAGGTTATTCTTACTGGTGTAAGGTGGTATCTTATTGTAGTTTTGATTTTGTAGCTTTTCTCTTTTTGCTAGTGAGGTTGAACAATTTTACATATGCCTGTTGGCCATTTGTATTTCCTATTTGGAATAGTGTCTTTTTAGTTCTTCTCCCCATTTCTTTGATTGGACTTCTTGTTTTACTTTTGTTTAGTTGTGCAGTTCTTTGTGGAACTTCATGTGGAGGGAAAATTTTTCTTCCCATTCACTTGGGCTTCTTTTTGTTTTTCCTGTTGTCTCTTTTGCTGTATAGAAGTTTTTTAGTTTTATGTAGTTCCATCTGTTTATGTTTTCCTTCATAATTTTTGCTATCTGTAGATATGTCCAGACAGAGATTTCTGAATTATAAATTCATAGAGGGTTTTGCCCAAGTTTTTCTCTATGTTATGGTTTCAAGTCTGACATCTAAGTCTTTCATCCATTTTGAATTGATTTTTGTACATGGTGTGAGGTAGTTGTCTTGGTCCATATATTTTGCATGTCTTAGTCCAATTTTCCCAGCACCATTTATTGAAGAGGCTATTTTGTCAAAATGGAAGTTTTTCACTCCTTTGTCAAAGATTAGTTGACTATATATGTGTGGCTTTATTTCTGGGAACTCAATTCTTTTCCATTGGTATGACTGATTTTGTACCAGGACCATGATGATTTAATTACTGTGGCTTTGTGGTATAGGCTGAAGTTTGGAATTGTAACTTTTATTTTTTCCCATTCTCTTTTTTTCTGGTCAGAAGGCTTTTTGATATTCGAGGTCTTTTTTTATTCCATATGAATTTCAGTAATTTTTCTTCTATCTCTTCAAAAAATGTCATTGGGATTTTTAGCAGGATTCCACTGAATCTGTAGACTGCTTTTGGAAGGATGGGCATTTTGATGATATTAATTCTTCCAATCCATTATTAGGGAATGTCTCCATTTCCTTATGTCTTCTTCTATCATTTTACAGCATTCTAAAGTTTTCTTTGTATAGATCTTTCATGTGTTTTGTTAGGTTTATTCTCAGGTATTTAATTTCTTTTTGATGTGATGGTAAATGGGATGGTTTTTCTGATTTCTTCTTCTATTTGACTTTTTTTATTTACATATATTTCACATCATTTCAGTCCCTGGGGGTCACCCACCACCTCCCCTTCCCACCCGCTCCAGCTGGTCCCCATTCTCCCCTTGTGCAGTTTCATTTGGCTGACCATATATTAGTGAAACCATTTGGTTTCTGTCCCTTTCTATCTGGCTTGTTTCTGCTAGAATGATTTCTTCTAGGTACTTTTTGCATATAGGAAAGCTACTGACTTCTGTGTGTTGATTTTGTATCCAGCTACCTTACTGAATTGGTTTATTATCTCAAGCAATTTTTCTGTGGTTTTATGGGTTATATATAGAGAATCATATCAGCATATAGTGATAGGTTCAGTTCCACTTCACCTATTTGTATTCCTTTTATGTCTTTCCCTTGCCTTATTGCCCTAGCTAGAACTTCCAGTACAATGTTAAAAAGTAGTGGGGAGAATGGGCATCCTTGCATGGTTCCAGTTCTTGATTGGAATGATTTTAGTTTTTCCCCATTTAAAATGATGTTTGCCATAGATGACTTTTATTATGTTGTGGTAAATTCCTTTATCCCCATTTCAAGGGCTTTTATCATGAATGGAAGCTGAACTTTCTCAAATGCTTTCTCTGTGTCTATTGATATGATCATGTAGTTTTTGTTTTTCTCTTTGTTGATGTGGTATATTATGTTAATTGATTTCCGGATGTTGAACCATCCTTGTGCCCTGGAGATAAATCCCACTTGGTCATGGTGAATAAGACTTTTTATGCATCATTGGATTTGATTTACCAGGATTTAAAATTTTCGCATCTGTGTTCATTAGGGAAATTGGTCTATAGTTTTCTTTCTTGGAGCTGTCTTTATTTGGTTTTGATATGAGTGTGATGTTTGCTTCATAGAATGTGTTTGGCAGTTTTCCTTTCTCAATTTTTTTGGAAAAGCTTTAGTAGTTCAGGCTTACTTCATCTTTGAATGTCTGGTAGAATTCATTTGTAAAGCCATCAGGTCCTGGGTTCTTGTATTTAGGCAGAGCTTTGATGACTTCTTCAATTCACTCCTTGTGATTGGTTTATTTTGGAGAGCTGTATCTTTCTAAGAATCTGTCCATCTCATCCAAGTTGTTGTATTTATTTTCATATAGTTGTTCATAGTAATCTCTTATTATTCTTTGGATTTCTTTTGTATCAGTTGTAATTTCTCTTTCATCTGTGATTCTCTCTTCTTTCCTTTGTGAGCTTTGCAAGGTACTTATTAATTTTATTTATTTTTTCAAAGAACCAGCATTTGGCTTTGTTAATCTTCTGGATAGGCTTTTTGGTTTCTAGGTTATTTCTTCTTTTATTTTTATTTATTTTATTTTTATTTCTTCTTTTATTTTTTTTATTTGTCTTTTGCTGGGTTTTGGGGGGGGGGTTGGTTGCTCTTTTTCTAAATTTTTAAGTTGGTAGATTTTTTTTTGGTTAGTTTTGTGGTTTTTTTATATGGACCTGTATTGCCATGAACCTTCCTCTTATATATGCTTTCGCTGCATCCCAGACATTTTGGAATGTTGTGTATTGTCGTTTGTTTCGAAGTAAGTTTTAAATTCGTCTTTAATTTCTTCAAGTACCCATTCTTCATTTAGTAGCATACTGTTCAGTCTCCAAGCATTTGATGTTCTCTTGCTTTCTTTTCATTGTTGACTTCTAGTTTGATACCTTTATGGTCTGAAAAAAAAGTAGGTATTATTTTAATCTTTGTGCATTTATTCATGTTTGCCTTGTGGCCTAGTATGTGGTCAATTTTAGAGAATGATCCATGTGCATTTAAGAAGATGTATTCTTCTGTAGGTATCTATTAGTTCCATTTTGTCTAGGTCTTCTTTTATGACTTTTGTGTTCCTGTGTAGCTTTTGTTTTTTTGATCTGTCCTTTGTTGAGAGTTGGGTAATGAAGTCTCCTACTATATATGTGTTTCCATCTATATTTGCTTTCAGTTCTCTTAGTAGCTGTCTTATGAATCTTGGTGCACCCTCATTTGGTGAGTATATGTTGGTAATTGTTTATTTTTGTTGGTTTTTTGTTGTTGTTGGTTAACCATTTAACCATTAGGTAGTGACCTTCTTTATCCTTTGTTACTTATTTTTATTTTGAAACCTACTTTGTCTGTTATAAGAATGGCTACCCCTGCCTTTTTTGAGAGTCCATTTGCTTGTAGAATTGTTTTCCATTATTTTACCTTGTCTTTTGGGATCAGATGTGTTTCTTGGCGGCAGCAGAATGTTGGGTTCTGTCTTTTATTCCAGTCTGCAACTCTGTGTCTTTTGATTGATGAATTTAGCCCATTGACATTTAGAGTAATTACTGATGTTTGAGGTTCTAACAGTGAGTTCCTTGTGGTCATTTGGGGTTCTGTTTTAGTTTCTTTATTTTCTTTATAGTATTCGTTCTTTTTACTCTTCTGCGGGTTTCAGTCTTAGGGCTTCTTGCAAGAGTTCCTGGAGTGAGGTTTTGGTGGTAACAAATTTCTGGAGGCATTGTTTGTCTGAGGTTTTAATTTTTCCTTCATAAAGGATGGACAGTTTTGCTGGGTAGAGTATTCTTGGTGGGCACTTTTTGTCTTGGAGTGTTTTGAAAATGTGGCCCCATTCTCTCCTTGCTTGGTGTGTCTCTTCTGAGAAATCTGAGGTCAGTCTAATGGGTTTTCCTTTGTAGGTTATCTGTTTCCTCTCTCTTGTTATTATCATAGTTTTTTCTTTATCTTTGGTGCTTTAAAGTTTTATTATAATGTGTCTTGGTGTGTTTCCTCTCTCGTTCAAAACCACTTCTTTCATTTCAAACTACTTCTTTCAAAGTAGTTTGGTACCTTTTTGCTTCCTGTATGTCTATTTTCATTTCTTTCTTCAGGTTTGAGAAATTCTCCATTATTTCATTGAAAATCCTTTCAGATCCTATGTCTTTCTCTTCTCCTTCTGGGATTCCCATTACTCTTATATTTGTTTTCTTTAGGGTATGTGACAGATCTCTGATTTTTTTCTGTCTTCTTACTGTATTCTCTTTCTCTTTCTTCATCTTCTCTACTTCTGTATCCCTAGTGTGCTGATTCATTCTTCTATTCCTTCTAATCTACTTTTCTGGCTTTTCCCTGCATTTTTGAGCTTTTCTATTGATCCTCTTCTACTCTGTATCTCCTGCAGCTTATTTACGGTTTCAATTTCATTTTTCAGTTCATCAATAATATTGCTCATTTTGCTGCATTATTTTCTATCTTTTTCTGCTAGTTTTTTTAGTTCATGAAAGCTTCTATCCTCTTGCTTTCCCTTCCCCCCCTCTCTTTCTTGGCCTTTCAAGTGCTTTTATCACATGATTCTGAATTCTTTGTCTAACATATGAAGCATTTCTTCCATGTCATCCATGTTGGTTTCTGCAGATTGTTTACCCTTTGGTGGTGAGTTAATTTTCTTTGGGTTTGCTTGAGTATTTGTATTCTTCCTCCTTCCTGTGTTTTCCTTTTGGGGTTGCTCTACATATTGGGTGACTACTGCTCTAGTATTAGATGGCATGTTGAAGCCTATCTAGTTGTGGTTAATTCTGCCTTTGTGCTTTTGCTGCTTTGGTGATTGTATCTTATTTCTGTTGGCTGTTTTGTGGGACAAGTTCCTTTTCAGAGAGCTGGTGTGGTGATTAGATGTGGTTTCTATTGTATTGTCTGCCTTCCTTTTCCATTGTTTCTCCTCTTTTAGATTGATGGGTCTTACATATATATTTTAGTGCCTTCGAGCATCGAGGGCTTGTCGTATAAACCTTTTTAACTGGGGTGTCTTGACGCTCTTGGGTAGTGAGTGTCCTTGTTTTTCTAGTCTGCCCTGGAAACACAGTGGCACTGACGCTTCTGGGCTGTTGGGCTGTAGGCTCTTCGCAGTCAAGTTGTCTTTCCCTGAGTCAGTAAAACTCAGTCTGTGCCTATCCTGAATAAGAGAGGCCCAATCAGTTGCAAAGCTTGTGGTCCCACCCTATCTCCCAGGTGTGTCACCTTGGCAACTGGAAGTAGTCTGGTGCTGGCTGGAGCCCTCACCTGAGCCCCACCAGGCTGCTGGTGTGCGAGCTCTTTGCCACCAAGTTGTCTTTCCCTGGGCCAGTAAAACTCAGTCGGCCACATCCAGGTCTTTTATCCATTTTGAGCTGGTTTTTTGTACATGATGTTAAAGAAGTTTTTTTGTTCATTTTTTTGCATGTCCTGGCCCAGTTTTCTCAGCACCATTTAGTGAAGAGGCTGTCCTTGCTCCAATATAAGTTTTTTACTCCTTTGTCAAAAATTAGTTGACTATATGAGTGGTTTTATTTCAGGGCACACAATTCTGTTTGATTGGTTTGATTTTTTGTTTTTATACCAGTACCAAGCTAGTTTTAATTACTATGGCTTTGTAGTATAATTTGAAGTCTGGAATTATAATACCTCCATTTTCTTTTTTTCTGTTCAGGAGGCTTTTTGATATTTGAGGTCTTTTGTTATTCCATATAAATCTCAGTAATTTTTGTTTTATCTCTCCAAAAAATGTCACTGGGATTTTTATGGGAATTGCATTGAATATGTAGACTGCTTTTGGTACAATGGGCTTTTGCCAAGATCTTTTGGAGTTGCTCTGCTTCTTCCCTAAACCTTGCTTAAAATATCAGATAAACATCCCACAATTTTTTTCAGTTACGCCTAATAATTCAGTCCTACTGTGCACTTCTGTGTCTATATGAATCTCATTTTAGTTACTGAAATGTCCAGTGAAATGCGAACATTTCATTTCAGAAATGGACCAATAATTCAGTAACTCTAAACAGCCTTTTTTATCTTGTACATCTTGTCTATCTCCCCAATTAAAATGGCTGCTCTATGAGGAGAGAGATTCTTGTCCTTTTTTGTCCATTGTTAGAAAGCCAATAGTTACAAGAGGCAGGCAAAAGTCACTTAAAAGGTTGTTGAATAAATGAGATCAGTTAGAGACCAAACATGGCTGGAAAAGGATCACTCTATGTCACTAAAAATAACTGAGAAGAGAAACAAAAGACCCAAACAGAGTTGGTGGGAACTCCCATGGTCAGAAAAACAGGAGCAGATACAGGAGAGGGAGTAGTGATTATTTCAAACACTACTAAGTATTCGAGTACATAGCAAGAACCAAGAACTAAAGGCTGACAACAAAAACATGCTTGAAAATAAAAGATCCAGTGAGCGTAAAGAACACTTGTATCTGCTAATTTCAAAGACTCAGTTAAGATAGAGACTAAGGGGGCCGGATCCTTTGTGTCCAGGATTTCGGCTCATCCACTCTGTTCACAGGTGCTTGGGTTGGGGCTGGGGGTGGGGTGGGCACTCCACCCTGAGCTTTCTGGTCAGCAGGAGGCAGGAGGAGCCCTGTTGGCTGTGGGTGGGTGAATGGGGGGAAATGGAAGCATAGTAATGCAACATTAACCTCCTCTCTGGACTACTCCCACTCCAATCAGTCCTCATCAGGAATAAGAGCTTGGTAAATAATGAAACAGAAGAAATAAATGAGGAGAATGATTTGAGTAAGGGCCTTGGAGACACATGTCCCCTGATAGAACCAGAAAGACCTTGGACCTGGCTAAGAAACACAGGACTGTGAGACCAACCATGGAGATGACAACTGGTATTGTCCCAACACCATCATCCTTGGCGAGGCCAAGAAGCAGAAGTTGTGGCATGAAGAGACCTCCAGCAAAATTGTGGCACACACTCCTCTGGACAGAGGGAGGACGACCACAGAAATAAGGCAATGGCCTGACAGCTAAGCAGCTGTTCTTAAACAAGGAAAAACTGCCAGACCAACCTTCAGTCAACATATCTCTCTTCCAGGGAATTTTCTCAAATGACAGTATGGAAGAGATACACAGAATGGAGGAAATGGTACTATCAGATTCCAAACAAGATTGGATGGGCTGCTCCATGCAAGCTAAGACTAAATACATGAAAGTGTGGTCTACTGCACCCTTAGAACACTGAACCTCAACCAGGATATGAACAATGCTCCAGAGGGAAAGAAAGAAAAAAAAGACTTAAGGGTTATATGGACCAACAAACAGTAAAGAGAAGGGAAAGGGAGTGACCAGAGAGGAGGGGCTGGGCCCGGGGGGGGGGGGGGCATTCCCAAGGGCATTCCCTGTGTGACCAACAATCACACAGGAAGGAACAAATGCATATGATGCTAAATGTACATAACCAATAAAAAAAAAAAAGACTAAAAACTGAGTTAAGTTGGAACTTCCACTACACATAATAGTTTCGATAATATTTGCTCCTTTTTCTTAATTTAATAAGAATTTTTATTCATTTACAGATACTTTGGGCTATTTACATTTCTTTTTAAAAATTATTTGTTTGTTTATTTTGCTCCTTTTTCTTAATTTAATAAGAATTTTTATTCATTTACAGATATTTTGGGCTATTTACATTTCTTTTTAAAAATTATTTGTTTGTTTATTTTATATCATTGTCAGCCACAGGGTTCTCCCACCACACTGTCACCCATGCACTAACATCTTAATCTTTCAATAATATTTTAAAAAGTAAGTTGTGGAAAATGGGAGAGTGATAGCCAGAATATGGAGTTAAAAAGGAACATTTAGTGAGAAGAGAACAAGTTATACTTGGGTAGTAGTTTTAAGATTTTCATAAATGAAACTATTTATTCATATTTATCAGAATTATGTCATTGATCAATTTATATATGTGTACAATGTTTTATATACAACACAGTCCATATTATATTGTAATATTTATACAAATCTATATTACTTATAGCTAAAACAATATCTATACTCTTCTTCTATTCTATACACTTTGGTATTCATTATCATTAGGGGTTGCAATTAGAGAGTCACAGAGACTCAGGTTGACAGGCTTTGCATTTTTCTAGTGGAATTACTTTTGGTAAGTAGGGTTGGCAAAGCAAAGGTAAACAGAGGAATAACACTATAGCACATAGTTTACATTGACTATTGGGTGGATGAACATTGCTACCCTTAAGTTAACCATGTTCATCTTCTGGGAAACGAGTTTATAGTAACAGTAAGTCATCAAGGATGCGGCAGAGGTGAAGAATACAAATTAAGAGTTCAAAGAGGTGTCAAGTTTTAAAAAAAATTAAAATGTGTCATGAAAAATAAAGAAATTACTGATAAAAGAAGGCAAAACTCCTACCATAGGAGGGTATTTTTTCAATCTGAAATATCAAAGACAATGACTTTTCAATATATTTAGAGGGAATAGATTTAGATTCGATAGCTTTTTTGGTTGGTTTTAAAGTCAATTAACACTCAGAGCACCTGTTTATATGCTAACTTTACATACAGTTTAACTTTTTATATTGCAGCCTTATCTATTTGATATGAGTAAGATGGTCTTAATATTAGAAAATGCAATAATTTGCTATTTTCTTTGTATATGCACATTCTTTTCATTTGAAACAGCTGTTATGGTGCCATGGATTCTCACTGGATTCATAAATGCTGGGCAGGTTTTAAAAAAGTAGATGAACATTTTTGTTTTCCTCTATAGTTATTTTCTTTATAAACCAGTGGGTTATATACCCCATCATATTTTATTGTCTGAAATAGCTGAACAAGAAAATGCATAATTTGCTGAATTAGTAACAAATTACTATCCACTACATACTTGCTACATCTTAAAATTTCAACTTGTCAAAACAGACATAAATTAAAATTTGCCTACTTGCAAATTTATGTGCCCCCATCTTTCAGAAATAAGTCTGAATAAGTGCTCTAAGTATAGGGTTTAACCTTATCATCATGTAACTCTCAGAATTCTGAAGTCAAAATATGAGTTGAGGACAGTATTACTGTTTGTATATTTTAAATGTATCCTTTAAAGAATAATAAAGGAAAAATACTTTTCTAGGCTTTCTGAAAAACTGGAAAGGCTCACAACTTCCATCCTAGTTTATTTTGGGAGCTTAGTGCACAAGTCCTTGAAGAAGTGAACCATATCTCCTCCACACACCCTTCTTGTACAGATAATAAGTGCCTCCTTATACAGATCCCTATGTCATTTTAATGAGAAGTAAGCCTCTGTAAATTCAAAGGGTCTTATAATCACCAACATTTCAGAAAGACAGTCTGGGATATCTCATCAGTGTAACAAGCAAGATTTTTCACATACAAGGAATAACACCTGAGAAATTTTAAGAAGAAAAATGAGATTCTCTGCGAAAAATGTGTATGCTTGATGTGAAAAAATACATATATTTATCCAATAAAAAGTCCTATTACAAAATATGGGATATTTTGTGTATCAATAAAAATTTAAGGATATCATGAAATTATAAACTTCTGTAAGTCCATGAGTTATCACTAGCTAATTCTTACTAATTATAAAAGTTGTAATTACTTAATTTCTTCAAGCTACAATATGAAAAACAATACATGCTTGTATGCTTTACATATTTACTCACTTAAATGTATGTAGTATTTATATCCATGAGGATAAATTTGGATATTTTTCTCTCACTTTTATTTTCTTCCCGATCACTTTTTTTTATTTTCTTCACTTTTTTTTAATTAAAAATATTTGCATTCCCTTTGAATATAAAGTAATATAATTGATTTTATTCTGCTTGGGGAGATATGACATATTCACAGGAAATGATAAGTATCAATATAATCATCAAATATATTTTGACTAATTCTAAGAATCACATAAAACTCCAGTGATTGGGGAAAGTTGTAACTAATATAACATAACTAATATGAGCTACAGCTTTAAGTAGATTCATATTAAATATTTTGTTGATTTTCTTTCATAGTACTGGCATATGCAAAGTAATCTATTAACATACATATTGGTTTATATGACCCTCCCAACTCACACACATGTATATTCTCTCTCCCGCTCTTTCCCCCCTCTCCCCCTCTCTTT